>ML864319.1:22644-34941 GCA_009831015.1 Picea engelmannii | reverse complement strand
CTCACTCCAAGGGAGACGTCGCAGGACCTATTTGATTGATGAAGGAGGATAAGACAAGATAATACCACCCCTCTCTCTAGGTCACTAAAATGAATGAAGCCACTTGGAAAGGTTGTGCCCATGGGTAAGGGGGAAATAAGGTGAATGATACCTGCCCTTTACCAAAGAAACAACAAACAATATATAATAACCAATGATATCAATGATTTCAATCAGTGACTTCAATATAAATGTTTTTCTACCAAACAAGTTTATGCATATATGATAGATGTGTAGAAATAGTAATAAATCTAGAAATTGTAACTTATAAGGACAATGTAATCAAATATAAATACCTTGCAATGATAATACTTTTGTCACTTACAATTTCTAGATTAATAGAATCCAAGCAATGACGTTAAAAGGATGTCAAATTACTTATAAAAACAACAAAAATATAGTTATGATAGCAGCAAACAACTTCAATAAAAGTACCTTACTAAGGAAATTTAGTGAACACTTTTAGCATTTATTGACTGTGGCTTGCCTAGTACAAATTCTGGGTGGCTTATCAATCCGAAAATGGGTTTAACATGCTATGAAAAGTGGTTGTAACAACAACAAAATAAGAATGATGACAACTGTAAGAAATCTTCAGAAATGCACTTTGTGAAGAGCAATTTAGGCACAATTTAACTCCTACTGATAATACTTTGATTCATGCAAATTTATGGGTTGGTTTGGTTAACTTATAAGCTAAATGGGTTTCTATATAGTGGCTATAGAAATGTTAGAAACAACAGTAAATTAGTACCTTGAAACTAGGTTAGTAGGTTAGGTCAAGTTGGTAGAGATAGCAAGTGAAGTTGAGTGTAGTCTTGTCAAAGAATAGGATAAGAGGACTAGTCCCTTCAAGGGTAATGGAGTCAAAGTGGATGAATTCTTCTAAGGATGCAAATAAATTTATGATAATGCACAAAAGTATAAGAGGGAAAATTCATAGGAGAAGTAGTAACTTAAGTCACTCTATGCATTGACCTCAAGAGACAAGATGCTAGGGTGTAGGAAACTCTAGGCCCTAACGTCTTGCTCTTATTAGGCTTCTTATGGAGTAAAACCTATGCAAATATAACTAAGACAAAATCCTTAGAGTGATAGCAATTTAGGGCTCTAGGGTTTTACCAGTTACTAGATCAATTCAATGAAAAGCTTGGCAAATAAAAATAAAAAAAAGTAGCAATTTAAGTTTCTTACTTCAAGCATGAAGTACACCATGCATTTTCATAATCTTGTATGAGAAAATAAAACCATACAAAAAACCATTCAATAGATGAAAAAAATGTATATTTTACTTACTTGCACCAAGAATAATCATGAGAATACCATGCAAGATCGCCAAAAAACTTCCAAGATTTATCCAAGTTGCAAAAAATAGCCTTACACAAGAGTGGCGCCTCACAATTTCAGCCAATAACCCTCACTAGGGAGAAAATTTCATACCTATTTTCTTGTATGACAAGTTGTGATGAAAATGAATGTCACTTTCTGCTTATTTATACAAACTTTAACCTAAAATTAATTTCAGTTCATAATCATTTAGTCGACCTGGCCAGTTTTTTACACAAATTAATTCTAGACAAAATAAAATTAATTTTCATCTAAGAAACACTCCAAGGGTGATGGCATCTCCCTATAGGGTGACATTGAGCCCCAAGTATGGAACATTGGGAAGGTAAGGTGAAACGTTGGGCCTCCAAAGGCTTGAAACCCTGCCCACATGTTGATGCAGGAGCATCATTGGCAAGCAAACAGAGTAGGACCATTCAGCATATGGGAATCTTTCCATAATATCAACGTTGTTAGTCTCGAAGAATATTTTGAAGCACATCTGAACTCAACGATTAACACGCCTGAACTCAGCAATGGAAAAATATTTGAAGCACGCTTGAACAATTGCAAGTGAAGTCGGAGTTTCCACTCCTGCTCTGGAATATGACTGATCTAATATAGTCGTTAGGTTAGGTTTTTGGAGTAGAAAAGTAGTTGGGGTGAACCCTAAGAACCCTTTGAGATAAATAGATGTTTTGTATGCCCAAATGAGGCTAGCTGCAAGTTAGTAGGATATTTCCGAGTTTTCATTTTTTGTTTTGATTATAGTTGTAGCCATTTTCACTTTTTAATATAACAAAGGAAAATTGACCTAATGCATGGTGTGGACATTGTTTTGCAATTCCCTATTATTGTGCTTTCATGAATGAATGAATGAATTTCATTATGAGTAGATGGAACTATGAATGTTAGGAGAAGTTTCAATTATTTCTCTTTTGTCAAGTGGTGCAAGGTGTGCACATTGAATGCAAGGAGTGCATTGACGAAATCTGATTCGGTTCTAAAGTTCAGAAGAGATAGCACGAAGCTTTACCCTTTGCAAGGAGTGCAAAGAGACTGGTGCAAGGCGTGCACAATCATCCGCAAGACTTCAAACCTTTTGTAAAGATATGGTGCAAGGAGTGCACATATCCAAGACTCGACTAAGTGTCAAAGGGACTTTGTAATAAGTCGAAGAACTAGCAAAAGAAGAACGCCAGGAGGGCGAGAGGAATTTCTCTTTGAGAAATCCTTTGGATTCGATTTATCAAAATCCATGAAATGCAAGGAGTGTGCGGGAAGTCGAATTATTCACAAGACCAATCTCAAAAGGAATAACACTTTTCATAAGTGTTAACGAGATCTAAGAGTCAGACTCATCAGGGGAGCAAAGGTTCAAAACCTTTGAACACTTAGAAAATATTCTAAGTCCAAGAAATTAGAAGCTCAGGAGGGAGAGCCACATTGGTCATTAGATCACAGCGCAAGGATCAACAACTGTCTGATTCAAGACAAGGTATGTAAGCTTTAAAGATTCGTACATACAGGAGAGATAACCCATTGAGATTTGAGACTTGAAATTCCCGAAGTATGGAGTTCCGGATTCCCAAAGTGAAATCTCAGTCGTTGGATCGATCGAGCGAATCTGAACTTTAATATATCGTGATCTTGGGAGGAAGCAATTTTGAAACTTGAAATTCCCTAAGCACGAAGATTCATAGAGCCAAAGCGAATTTGGACCGTTAGATCCAGAGGGATATGTGTCAGTAGATCATGGGATGTAGGAAATTTGTCATGGGATTTTCAGTTTGAGAATTGAGATCACCGAACCCCTAAGGTCGGAATACCTAAAGTGAATCTGATCCATTGGATCTGGAGGAACATGGAAAAGATATGAGAACTCTGGGTAAAAATCCTGAAGCGATCTATAGCCATCAGATTCAAGGGGGATGTGGCAGAGATCCATGCACTCCGAGTAAAGACCTGAAGTAAACCTCAGTCGTTGATCTGAGGTGGACACGCGTCAATGGATTATAGCCTTTCTATAAAAGCATTGGAGAAAGGGTAAGTTTGAGATTCAAAATATCTAAAGTCTGAAACCTGGAGGAGATCTCAATCGTTGATCGAGAGGAGGGTCTCAGGACCATTGATCTGAGTTGAAAAGTCATACACCCGAAGTGAAGGTAGGATTGTCGATTGAACAAGACAGGTGTCTACAGATCGTCATCTCTGGGAAATTGGAGTATGGAATAAGGAAGGGTTGATAATTCAAAACCCCGAAGTCCAAGGACCTATAGAGATCACAACCATTGATAGAAGGGGAAAAGTCTCAGCATATTTTCCACTCCAGAAGATTGCTCTGCAAAGGAAACCAAGGTTTGAGATTTGAAAGTTCTGAAGTCTGGAATCCTGAATCGATCACAGGTGTCATTCAAAGAAAGGAAGATATGAACCTTTGATTCGAAGGAAGAGATATCATTTGTCCGTATGGAAGCATCGTTAATATCGTGAGATCAACAGTCATCTCGCATTGTGGGGACAAGAGTTGCACGGAATTTAAAAAGTCAAGGGTGGGTCGCAATCCAATCCATACCATGGTTTCATCGGGGAGACACATGGAGGCTCGAGGAGAATTGCGGGCCCAAAGGTAGTTTGACTTCAAACCACTTGTGGTCACTCCCACAATCATGTGGTCATCTCCCAAGGTCACATTGAAGGAGGGGTTGAGAGAAAAGATGCTAACGCCTGATACTCTGATATTTTCACAAAGCATGAAAGGGAAGGTTGTGGGTGTCTTGAGGCATGCACAGGGAGCCAAGGGAATATGTGTTTAACAAAGAATGAGACCAATAAGTTTTTAGAGAGTCACCCGAATCCAAAATTGAAGATCCTGACCAGGAGGTTGTGCAACCCTTAGGAGATAAGGGGGGTCTGCACCAAGTGGTATCATAGCATAAGTTTTTCTTGTAGACAATAGGAAAAGGAGAGGATAGAGAAGAACTAGAAGTTGTACTCTGTGTGTGAAAGAAAATCAACACAATTCCACCAAGGAGAGGAGTGGAACCACCTTTAGCCAATCAGGTTGTAGAAAAAGAGATGCGAGAAATTCATGCAAGATTAGAGGTGATGGAGGCAGCAAAGAGACACACACCTGATGTTGGAGACATCAACAATGCAAAGATTGAAGAAGTATAAATCGAAAAAGCTATAGGAGAGGATGTTTCTTAAGAATGCTTGATGAGAGCAGTTGCTATATTGGGAGGCAGAGCCAAGATAGTGGTCCCAATGTATGAGGGAAATTTAGATGCTGAAGAGTTTCTATATTGGGTAAGATCCATGGACAAAGATTTCAACTATGAAGAGGTTGATGAAGATAAAAAGGTGAAACAGGATGTCACCAGGCTAAAAGGACATGCAACACTGTGGTGGGATGAACTACAGGATGAGAGGAGAAGCAAAGGAAAAAAAAAAGATAAATAATTGGGAAAGAATGGTAGCCAAGTTGAAGGCTAAGTTCACGCCTAAATATTATCAAATCAATCTGTTCAGGAATATGTAGAACCTGAGACAGAAGGGGATGACAGTTAAGGAGTACATAGAGGAGTTCTACATGATGAACATCAGAACTAGACAAAGGGAGAGAGATGAAGAAAAATTTACCAGATATATAAATGTCATGAGATATGAAATCTAGGATGATCTCAGCATGATGTCAGTAAGGACAGTGGAGGATGCTTATCAGTTTTCACTGAAGTCAGAGGAGAATTTTTCCAGAAAACAAATCCAGCAAGGAAGAGGCAAAAGCCTAGCCCCAAACAAAAGAAAGGGAGTTATAGATGACAAGGCACATAAGTCTAAGGATGAGGCTGATAAACCACACAGTCACTCAGAAAGAGGAGGAAGTTATCGAGGAAGACAGGGTGGTGGGAGAATTTCTTCTAGAGGAAGAGGAAGAAGAGGAGGAGGAGAAGTAAGATGCTATGCATGTGGAAAGACAGGGCACATGTCTTGGGAATGTTCCGAGAAAAAGAAAGAATGAGGAGGTGAAGCTCACATTTCAAAAGCATGGAGAGGGAATGTGGAAGCAAAAGGAGCAGAGGATGGGAGATCCCTGATGTTGAGAAAGGTTCTCTTAAAACCTTAGGCAGAGGTTGAAAATATAGTGCATAGGAACAGTCTCTTCAGGACAACTTGCAAGGATAAATACATAGTATGCAAGGTGATAATTGATAGTGGGAGCACTGAAAACTTAGTATCCATAGAGATGGTGGAGAAATTGGAGCTGGAGACAAATGCACATCCAAAGACATACAAAGTCTCATGGTTGCAGAAAGGACACCAGATAATGGTTACTAAACAATGCTTGGTTGAATTTAAGATAGGAGGATATAGAGATGATATTCTGTGTGATGTAATTACCATGGATGTATGTCTTATTTTGTTGGGAAGAACATGGCAGTTTGACAGGAATGTCATTTATGATGGGAGGAAGAATACATACACCTTGGAGAAGAATGGTAGAACACACATGTTGTTTCCAATAGAGGAGAAGAAAGTGAAAGAGGATTCCAACACAAGCATACTTCTCATGAGTGGGAAGGAACTCCTGAAAGAAGTCAAGAAGGAATAGGAGATGCAATTTGATGTAGCGAGGAAAACCAAATTTATACTTACAAGTACTTCGATGGATGATTTTCCTGAAGAAGTTCAGGAATTGCTGGATAATATTTCTGACATAGTGGTGGATGAGCTACCTAACTCATTGCCACCCATCAGAAGTATCAACCACCATATTGACTTGATACCAGGAGAAAGTCGGCCAAACAAAGAAGCATATAGATTGACACCTCGAGAGAATGAGGAAGTGAAGAACCAAGTCTAGGAATTGTAGACAAGGGTTTGGTCAAAGAGAGCTTGAGTCCATGCGCAGTACCAACTATGTTGAGTCAAAATAAGGATGGAGGATGGAGACTGTGTACAGAATCAAGAGCCATTAACAAGATCACCATCAGGTATAGATTTCCTTTACCAAGAATGGATGATTTAATGGGTTGTTTAAGTGGATCAAATTGCTTTTCTAAAATAGATTTGAAAAGTGGATATCACCATATTAGAATGAAGGAAGGTGATGAGTGGAAGACAACCTTTAAGACAAATTAAGGTTTGTATGAGTGGATTGTTATGCCATATGACTTAATAAATTCCCCGAGTACTTTCATGAGGTTGATGAATGAAATATTGAAAGGTTTCATTGGCAAGCTTGTGGTTTTATATATGGATGATATACTGATCTTTAGCAGGACTAAAGAGGAGCATTTGAGGCACCTGACACTAGTGATGAGGAGACTATAGTAGGAGAAGTTGTTGATAAATTTGAAGAAGTCCTCTTTTATGAAGAAAAAACTAATTTATTTTGGTTTTGTGATCTCTTCAAATGAACTAAAGATCGATCTAGAGAAGGTGAAAGCAATCGAAGAATGTTCATCACCAAAAAGTATGTTTGAGGTAAGGAGATTCTATGGACTAGAAAGTTTTTATAGGAAGTTCATCAGAGAATTCAGTGGAATTTGTGCGCCAATGATGGATACAATGAAGAAGAAGAAAAAGTCTTTTAAGTGGACAGAGGAGGCCGAGAGGAGATTCAATATACTAGAGGAGAAAATAATAGAATGACCAATTTTGGTTTTACCAAATTTTGAAAAGACATTTCAGGTGAGATGTGATGCAAGTGGAGTTCCAATTGGAGCAGTTTTGAGCTAGGATAATAGACCTATTGCCTTCTTGAGTGAGAAGATGAATGAGATCAAGAGAAAATACTCCATGTACAATAAGGAGTTTTATGCCATAATTCAAGCCATGAATAAGTGGATTCATTACCTTGTCCTATAGGAATATGTCTTGTATAGTGATAACTAGGCTTTACAATTCATAACCAGACAAGAACAATTGAATCAGAGGCATGCGAAGTGGGTTAAGTTTATGAAAAAAATTACTTTTGTCATAAAACATATTGTTGGGAATTCTAACAAAGTTGTTGATGCATTAACAAGGAGATGTTTGATTCTACAGGAATTTCAGGTGAAGACCTTGGCGTTTGAACACCTTAAGGACATGTATTGTGATGATGCAGATTTCAAGGAAGCATATGAAGCATGTGCAAATCCTGTGCTGAGAGACAAAATCCAGTGGACAAAGTACATGATTCAAGAGGGACTGTTGTTCAATGGAAATCAGTTGTGCATACCAAAATTCTCAATGAGGGATAACCTTTTTAAGGAAAAACATAGTGGAGGATTGGCTGGACATTTAGGCCATGACAAAATGTTTGAAAAGTTGAGTAGTTCATACTATTGGCCATGTATGAGAACATAAGTGATAAATTTTGTGAACATATGTATAATCTTCCAACATGCAAAAGGAAAAAAATAGAACTTTGGGTTGTATCAACCATTTCCAATACCAGAGAGGCCTTCGGATGCAATAAGCATGGATTTTGTGTTGGGACTACTAAGAATTCAAAGAGGATTTGATTGCATATTAGTGGTGGTGGATAGATTTTCAAAGATGGCACACTTTATCCTATGCCAGAAGACCAGTGATGCAACACATGTTGCAAATCTATTTTTCAAGGAAGTTGTGAGGCTTCACGGCCTACCCAGAAGCATTGTTTTAGAAAGAGACACAAAATTTGTTGGTCACTTTTGGAGAACACTGTGGAAGAAGTTGGGGACAGATTTTTCCTTCATATTGGCTTACCACCCTCAGAAAGATGGACATACTGAGGTTGTAAATAGAAGTTTGGGAAACTTATTGATGAGTCTAGTTACTGAGCACCATAATCAGTGGGATCATATTTTTCCACAAGAAGAATGTGCAGACAATGACTCACCAAAAAGGAGCACTGGAAAGAGCCAATTCCAAATATTTTATGGAGTGCAACCCAGGGGAGTATCTAGGTTGAAAAACTTGAAACAGAGTGATATTAGGAGCATTGGAGCAGAAGATTTTTCTGCAGAAATGCAGAAGCTCCATAGCCAGATCAAAGGACGGTCGTAGAGTTCTAACTAAGAGTACAAGCATAGAGCTGATCAAAATCATAGAGAACTTCAATTTGAAGTAGGAGATCAGGTTCTATCACATCTCAGGAAACAAAGGTTCCCTAGGGAAACATATAACAAATTAAAGATGAAGAATATAGGACCATGTAAGATCTTGAGGAAGTTTGATGCAAACACCTATGATATTGAGCTGCCAGATGATGTGGGAATATTTCCCGTATTCAAAGTTTCAGACATGTATCCTTACAGGAAAGATGACATAGAGGGATCAGAAGATCAAGATAAGATTCAGTGGGAGAAACAAATGTCAATAGAAGAAAAACCAAAGATGGAGAAGATTGTTGATCAGAGGATTGGAAAAAAGACTAGGAGGAAGACCTATTTCGAATATCTAGTCAAGTGGAAAGGATACCCAATAGAATATGCTAGTTGGGAAAATGAAGATGCTATCCAGAAGCATGGAAATTCGGTGCAGGAGATCATGGATAGGAGTCCATGAATTTTTTTCAAGGGGAGTATGATGCAGGAGCATCGTTGGAAAGCCCGTGGAGCAGGACCACTCAGTGCATGGGAATCTTTCCAGAATCTCAATGCTGGCAGTCTCGATGAATATTTTGAATCACGTCCAAACTCAACAATTAGCATGCCTGAACTCAGCACCAAAAAAATATTTGAAGCACACTTGAATGATTGCGAGCGAAATGGGAGTTTCCACTCCTGCTCTGGAATATAACTGATCTAAGATAGTCATTAGGTTAGGTTTTTGGAGTAGACAAGTAGTCAGGGGGAACCCTAAGAACCCTCTGAGATAAATAGAGGTTTTGTACACCCAAATGAGGCTAGCTGCAAGTTAGTAGGAGATTTCTGAGTTTTCAATTTTTGTTTTGATTATAGTTCTAGCCATTTTCACTTTTGAATATAATAGAGGAAAATTGACCCAATGCATGGTGTGAACATTGTTTTTCAATTCCCTGTTATTGTGCTTTCATGAATGAATGAATGAATTTTGTTATGAGTAGTTGGAACTGTGAATGTTAGGAGAAGTTTCAATTGTTTCTCTTATGTCGAGTGGTGAAAGGTGTGCACACAGAATGCAAGGAGTGCATTGATGGAATCTGGTTCGGTTCTGAAGCTCAAAAGAGATAGCACGAAGCTTTCCCCTTTGCAAGGAGTGCAAAGAGACTAGTGCAAGGTGTGCACAGTCATCCACAAGAATTCAAATCTTGCATAAAGATCTGGTGCAAGGAGTGCTTAGATCCGATACTCGACTAAGTGTTAAAGGGACTTTGTAATAAGTTGAAGAACTAGAAAAAGGAGAATGCTAGGATGGCGAGAGGAATTTCTCTTTGAGAAATCCTTCGGATCCGAGTTATAGAAATCCCTGAAATGTAAGGATTGCGCGGGAAGTTGAAGTCTTCACAAGACCAAGCTCAAGAGGAATAACACTTATCATAAGTGTTAATGAGATCCAAGAGTCAGACTCGTCAAGGGAGAAAAAGTTAGAAACCTTTGAACACTTAGAAAATCTTCTAATTCGGAGAAATCAGAAGCTCAGGAGGGGTAGCGACATTGGTCATTGGATCACAATGCAAGGATCAACAGTCATCTTATTCAAGACAAGGTACGCGAGATTTAACGCTTCGTACATACAGGAGAGAGAACCCACCGATATTTGAGACTTGAACTTCCCAAAGTCTGGAGTTCTGGATTCCTGAAGTGAAATATCAGTCGTTTGATCGATCGAGCGAATATGAACCATCAGATATCATGAGATCGGGAGGAAGAAAGTTTGAAACTTGAAATTCCCGAAGCGCGAAGAACCAGAGAGTCGAAGTGAAGCTGGACCATTAGATCCAGAGGGATACGTGTCAGCAGATCACGAGCTCCGAGAAATTTGTCGTGGGATTTTCAGTTTGAGAACTGAGATTGCCAAACCCCGAAGGCCCGAAGACCCAAAGTGAATCTAAGCCATTGGATCTAGAGGAGACATGGAAAATATCTGAGAACTCCGGGTAAAAATCCCAAAGAAATCTATAGCCGTCAGATTTAGGGGGGGATGTGGCAAAGATCCATGCACTCCGGGTAAAGACCTGAAGTAAATCTTAGTCGTTGATCTGAGGTGGACACACGTCAACATATTATAGCCTTTGGATAAAAGGGTTGGATCAAGGGTAATTTTGAGATTCGAAATCTCCAAAGTTCGAAACCTAGAGGAGATCTCGACCATTGATCGAGAGGAGGGTATCAATACCTTTGATCTGAGTTGAAAAGTCATACACCCAAAGTGAAGGTAGGACCATTGATTGAACAGGACAGGTGTCCGTAAATCATCATCTTCGAGAAATTGAAGTACGAAAGAAGGCAGGGTTGAGATTTAAAAACCCCAAAGTATGGGACCCACAAATATCATAGTCGTTGATCGAAGGGGACAAGTGTCAGCAGATCTTCTGCTCCGGAAGATTGCTCTGAAAAGGAAACCAAGGTTTGAGATTCGAAAGTTCTAAATTCTAGAATTCTGAATCGATCACAGTCATCGATCGAAGAGAGGGAGATCCAAATCATTGATTCCAAGGAAGAGATCTCAGTCGTCTGTCTGGAAGCACCGTCAAGATCATGAGATCTATGGTCATCTCGCATTGTAGGGCCATGAGTTGCGTGGACTTTAAAAGGTTGAGGTAAGGCCGCAATCGATATCATTGTTTCACCAGGGAGACATGTGGAGGGTCAAGGAGAATTGCAGGCCCAAAGGTAGTTTGACTTCAAACTGCTTGTGGCCACGCCCACAATCGCATGGTCATCGCCCAAGGTCACATCAGAGGAGGGGCTGAGAGAAAAGGTTCTAACACCCGATACTCTGATATTTTCGTAGAACGAGAAAGGGAAGGTCATGGTTGTCTTGAGGCCTACGCAGGGAGTTGAGGGAACCTGTGTTTAACACAAAACGAGACCAATAATGTTTCAGAGATTCAACTGACTCCAGAATCGAAGATCCTAACCAGGAGGTCATGCAAACCTTAGGAGAGAAGGGGGGTTTGCACCACATGTGACAATGCCTCATAAATGTCATCCAAGATGACAATACTAGCTCTATATGACATCGAGGCTATCCATGATGACGTCCAAGGCCCTCAAGGGATAAAGTCCATGTGGGAAGAGAAATCTCCCCTAGGTCTAGATATTTTAGGGTTCCTCCAAAGGCAACATCCTTCTTTACCCGATGCAAGTTTTTCAATCTCTTCTTACCCCTGGTTGGGGTTTCAACATCCATTTGTGGGCTTTAAGCCCCATGAAGGTTCAAGATAATCATTCCCTCATGTGTACCTGTCCATCGGGTAAGTGTTAGGACCACATATTGTACCCTTTTTGCCCATACTTTTTGCTATTATTTTACCCTTCATCACCTGCATTTTGACTTATACTATCATTTCATCTAATCATTCCAAGGTATACAACGTCCTTTCTCATTACTTTATTCTTAATCCGTTTTGCATAATACTTTACATTACTTTTGAACCTAACCATTGATTAGAAGTGCAGAAGTGTCCATATTTGCAGTATAGTATTTCAGACCGATGCTGAAACACAGAACTGCCCAAAGCCACCGTTGAGCTGATGCTGAAACACGGGAGCTGCTACACAGTCCAAGGATGCATATGCCGAAACACGAAGCAGTTACACGGTTCATGCAGATGCTGAAACACGGAGCTGGTACCCAGTTCAGAACAGATGCTGAGACACAGAGGAGGCCACCACGATGCTGAAACACGAGTCCTGACAGCTAGCAGTCAAGCCGACACAGGACATAAATTGCGTACTAAAAACAGCATTAGCAGCTATGTGAAAAGGCCGTTACACCAGTTGTAACAGCAATGATTCGTCCAGCCCTTGTATT
>ML864319.1:0-22544 GCA_009831015.1 Picea engelmannii | reverse complement strand
TGTTACATCAATCTAGGCCTACTTTCCTTTAGGCTTGGGTAAGTATAGACTGTGTGATAACACAACCATTGGCTACTCAAGTTTGAAAAATTGTCTATGCCTAGAAAAAAAAAAAAACTCTTCTAGACTTCAATAATTAGTTTTTAAGATTTGAATGCATAAACCATTGCCAAATTAGTTTCTTCGGAATTGATGTCAATATAGGCTCATCATTCATAAATATTACATTTTTATTTGATGGCTCCATTTTCAATCGTACCCTTATTAGAACCCATGTTTGGCGGTTCAACACATCAAGTTTTTGTGTTTTCTTCTTTAAATAAGCATCATCATCTTCACCCTCCTTGGGTGCATTCACTTCCCAACAATTATTTCTCATTTCTTCTCGCCGTTGGAACTAGCCAATATAATTTCACATAAATTATTATTTAGACACTGATTTGGAGAGATGCAAGGGTAGCTATGGAAGTGTTGAATATGTACTCACAACCCGACCATTATGAAACAAGGTCCAACCACCACTATGATGAGATTGTAGAGATTTGGTAGAAAGTGCTAGAAAATCCTCATGGGGTTTTTGACTATACGAACCCCTCCAATTCGAGAAGTTGGCACAAATGAGCCATTCCCAACTCCACTTTCTGCACTTAAACAATAATCTATAGAGAGATTAACACATATTTCAATTCTGCCAACCTAAGGAAATATATTAATAGAAGGTGTTTGATTAAACACAATATTGTTTCTATTGAACCCTTTTCGTGTTTTGGAGATTTCATGGGTTTCATCTTGTAGCTGTCACTATGATCCTATTTTGATCCTATATTGTAGCTGGAATAAGAAAACATATCATTGTTGGGTAAGGTGTCTTTCTTTTTTTTGGTGGACGAGTATTCATTTTGACAAGGTTGATAGACATTGGAATCTTGATAGGGTGGTGGGACTAATTTGGTAATGAAAGGTTATTAATTTTGACTAGGTTGATAGGTGTTGAAATTATTGTAGGATGATGGGGCGATATGTTACATGTTCAATGGGGGTTAGGGATATGCACTACCCATCTCATTAAGGCTAGGTAAAGTAATAAAACTGATAGAAATCCTTATTTAAAAAAAAAATCAAATATTTTTTCTTTGTTCATTCTCCATTAAGGGCAGTTCACCCTCATTGTGAATAACAATTACTTGCGCAATTTGTGCATGGATAATGGGCTCTACCAATGATCATACAAATTTAGTATCCAACAAAAGTGATAGATGGACAACAATTACTTGCACAGTTTGGGCATGGATAATGGACTTTGCCAAGGATCATACAAATTTAGCATGCACCAAAAGTCATATATTCAATTCACTTGCAATAGTCCAGGGTAGTGGTCATTCAAAGTTAAGATTTTTTTGTAATTTTAGGTTTCTATGCTTAAAAATTATTTTTCTACTGATTTACATATAGACACATTTGCATAAAACATGCACTTACTACATTTTTTCCTTAGAGATCCATAGTCAATTTGTAAATATATACAAATTTAATTATTGTTGGAAACATAACATGTTGATGTTTTGTAGTATTAGGGAGGTATTCTCACATTGGCCTTGGTGTCGGGCAAGTGGGAATCTTTGTTGGCACTCACATTTCATTTTTATTTTGTGAAGACCCTTTGTATATTGAATTGGGACCTGGAATTATTATTATTGGGGCTTGGCACCCACTTGGAGGAATAAACAATTCTAATTGAATGTTGAGTTTAGAATGGGATACTAAACTCATTCTTAGACTCCTATAAATGGAGAGGAAATGTGAGGAGGCACTGCACATCTCATGGTGACATATTATTTTTTCATCATCGTGTTGGCATGATTGAGTGAGCACTCTTGCTAAAGAGATTGGGGAGAGAATTTCAGAAAAAGAAATTCTTCACTTGGGAAAATATGGTATAAGGTTTATGATATTTCTTGTTGATGATATTGTAGCTTCAGGACGTATTCCCACTAGAGGCCAAGATGCCAGGAATGTGAGAATCTTTGTTGGCACCAAATTAGCCTTTTGTTTTAGTGAAATCATCCTAGAAATGAGGCTAGGGCCTCTTGGGAAAGTTGATGGGCTTTGTGGGCTTGTTTTGGGGTGCCACACCCACAAATAGGATTAAAATATTACAATTAATTGTTGAGTTTAGAAGGGGTGCCTAAACTCACTCATTGGACTTGTATATAAAGGAGAGAATTTATTGTGACATTTTCTCATTGTGAAAGGATTGAGTTAGCATAAGTGAGTGAACACTTGTATTAGGAGGCTTGATGATTTTAGCAAAGATAAATTCTACAATCGTGGAAAATCTGACCTAGGAGAGAGGAAGCCACAGCGAGCGAATTGTACGGAGGTTTCCGTACAAAATTTTTGTACATGTATGCAGGTTACAGTGGGAGGAATAACATATGTACGGTGGTTGTAGTGGGAACAATGGTGTATGTATGCAAGTTTAAGTGAGACACAGTCGTATTTACGTGGGTTGTAGTGAGGCACAATCACATATGTATGCGGGTTGCAATAAGGTGAACCACATACAATCTTACAAGGTTTTCTCAGCGAGTCCAGGTCCGTACAAGATGATGTCAACACCAATATAGGTGATGTCAGTAGGCCGTATAGATGGTTTGCAACAAATTTTTGAGTAGAGGAAATTTCCAAGGATTTGTTGAGGTTTGGTTTTCTGATATTTGTGTTATTGGAGGACAAGGTTGTCCTCGGATTGAATTTTTTAATTTGATAAGGTTACATAATATAAATTTTTATCTCATGTGTATTGATGATTCATCTCTGATATTGTTGTTTTTGCTCCATATATTTCCAGTCAATAACTTTTAGTGTAAAATTGTTCAGTGATAATAACCAGGGTTTTACTCTTAACTCACTAGGAAACAATTTTCAGATTTGAAAATTAGTCACATAGATTTTCATGTGAAAATTGACATGGTATCAAAGATTTGAATTTGAAGAGAAGGGGATCATATTGAGAAACATTGTTGGCTACAACAGTGGAAGAGTGTTGTTCTTGTTCCGAGAAGGTCAAAATGGTGAACACATTAAAGCTTGAGGATAGGTTGGAAAGGGAAACCAACTTTCGGGCTTGGAAGACAAGGGCTCTTCTTTTGTTGGAAGAAAATTACCTCAAGGAGTATGTTGAGAGTGTGGCTGTAGCTCCTACCGATGCACAGGAATTGACAACACACAAGAAGAAATAAGTGAAGGCCAAGTGGGTGTTGCTAGAATCCATGAAGGATCACTTGGTTCCTCACATTGATGAGAAGACATCTACCAAGGAGATGTATGATGCTTTGGTGGGTCTATACCAAAAACATAATACATGTAGGATGCTACATTTCAAGCACCAGCTTCAAATTGTTAGGATGGCCAGTGAGGAAACAATTTTAAGCTACCTTATGAAGATCACTCAGATATGATATCAAATTACAATTATTGGTGAGATAGTGAAGGATGTCGAGTTGGTGAATGTAGCATTGAGAGGTTGTTGGCCCTTGACCAAGTTTTGAGGAAACCTTGGACAGTTGGCTCACTTTTGGACTTTGACACATTGGTCGAGGAAGGAGTGCCCAGGAGGAGATGAGATCGTAGATCTCACTTATTTTGTGGGCTATGTTGACCCAATAAGGGGTTATTTAGCATTTTTGTAATGGGTTATGGGATTTCGGCCCATGGGGTTTTCCCATGTTTGGCCCTATTGTAAGGGTTTTTAAAAGTATAAATAAAATAAGAATGTATGGTAGAAGTAGTATTCCTTTGAGCTAAGTGCAAGCAGTTGAATGGATTTGTGCAAGGGAATGAATGTGTGTTAAGGCTTTGTTCTTGATAGAGGGTGGCTTTGTGCCTTGACCTAGTTTTGAAAGGGGGATTTGGTACTCAGTGCACAAATATCCTATCTGGTGTGAAGCTCAAATATGTGGCTTAGTGCACAGGAGTAACTGAATGTAATAGATTGATGAATAATAAAGAGGTGAAGTGGTTGGTGGATGTAGCCCCACACTGGGGTGAACCACGTACATCTGGTGTCTTATAGTTTTATTTGTGCAATGATTATTTTTGTTATGCTTTGCTTAGTGCTTAGATTAGATATGTAATGGACACATATATGTTGCTTTAATTCTTTTCTTATATTAGAATGATAGACCTGATTCAGACTGATAAGTGGTTGAAGTTCTTAATCTTTGTTGTTATTGCGCTATATCTACCTTAGATATGTTCTGTGTTTTTAATAAGGTGAATAAACTAATGTATGTCACTTCCTAAGCGTTAACAAAATACCCTGCGAAGTGTTATTATCACAGATATGTGTCCCATCTTGGTTAAAAACACCTGCGTCCTATAACCCCCTCTGCTTCTACCTCGAGTGATACTTCGCCTGCCTCGTAGGTGTTTCCGAAAGGGCCAATAGTTGGGGTTTTTTTGGTGTGTTGTTAAGCATTGAACCCTGGGTCTTCCCCTATGCCAACAAATGGTTCCGTTGTCAGGACCTGAAACTGTGATTGTTGGGAACCGAAGTAAACAAAAAAGAAGCTTTGTGTGTAGATCTACTGCTGAAGTGTGCAGTACTCTACTTGACTTGAAAAGCTTGGTGCTAAGAAAGAAATCCGATTTGAAGAGAGAGATAAGATCTTAAAAGAGGTAAATATTTGTGCTTTGACAAGAGTAAGATAAGTGAATTTTTTTTTTTGAAAACATGAAGCTAAGTATGTTTAATAGATTATGTCCTAGTCTGAAGGCTAGGGTGTAGTTGAAAGAAAGAGTTGATTTGAGTAAATCTAATGGAAATGAGGTCGAGGATTGTCCAAGGATGATTGCTAAAGTTGAAAGGATGAACATGAGACAAGCAAACTATGAAGGAAGTCAAGAGACTAAGGGCGTGTTAGAGAAAATACCAGAGGAAGTTCAGACTACATTAGTACAGTTGAAAGAAATGATGGATGTTCATAAAGATGTTAGTTTACTAGAGATCATAAAAGTAAAATAGTGCATAAGTACAAGAATAGAAGACTTCAACATAAACTCTGTCTTGGATGAAGAAGCACAAGTGAATATTATGACAGAAGAAACTTGGAAATTTTTGGAAAATCCTATTTTGATACCCTTGTTGGGAAGGATAGTCTTGTTTAAGGGAAAGATGATAACCCTATGTGGAAGAGTTACTAATGTACCTATTATTGTTCATGGAGCATCGATTGAAGAGGAATTTGAAGTCATTAAGTTTGTTGGGGACAATGCCCCTTTCCCACTTTTACTAGGTAAGCCTTGGATTGAGAAGGATCAGATCAGAAGGAAAGTAGAGGAAGAAGCTACAGAAAAGAAAAATCAGGAACCAAGGGATTTCATAGCTAGAAAAATAGACCGACTAATAGAAGAATGAGAGGATAAGTCGAAGTAATAGAACAAAGTAACAACACAAGAGGGACATAAGGCAAGAGAATTAACTATCAAGGTTGAAATAATGAAAAACAATTTGGAGGATCTATCTACTCAAGAAAGAAGTATATCCACCCAAGAAGTATTAAGAAAAGGAATATTAACTTCAGACCCTTTCAGGGCACATCAATAGTGAGAAGCCACTGCGCCAGGAGGAAATAGGAATAAAAATGGAAAGAGGATTCCAGATACAGTTAGAGAAACACAAATCACAGGGAAGAAGGAAAGGAAGAAAAATAAAAAGAAATCTAAGTTGGAAAAGCTACAAGAAGCTATAGAGACTAGATGGAAGACTTCGCATACTAGAACCTCATAGAATTTGAACCGCGTTGGAACAGCAGGACCATGCAAAATGGGACTTCGCCCTGGCGAAGCTATATGACCGTTGGAGGCACTCCGATTGTTAGAATGACACTCTGGAATGGTTATAAAAACACATTTATGGACTGATGGGCCACTTTTGGGACATTGAAACCACACCATAACAGACATATTTACATTGACAAAGGCATTTCCTAGTCGTTGGAAGATTCGTTACGATACCCCACTTATTCAACTCGACGGACGCTGCATCGGGACCACTTTTTTCTACCCGTGATTGACTAAGCTAAATAGATAATTTTCCAAGTGTCGAGTTGTGTTATCTGAACTAGACCTCTCTTTTCCCTTTGTCTACCTCACCTACCCGTTTGTATTCCCCGACCTGTCTGTTTAAAAGTTAGAATGTTGGGCGAACCTAGTGAATTAGAAAAATCTGTCGAGGAGGTCCTTAAGAATCTAATGGTCGAAAGACCGATATCTGAAGGTGTCTAGGCGTCATCAACTAGGGGACTGTAGGCTTCCCCTTCAACTGGACATTGTTCTATTTGTGTCAACCCAGGAAATGAACAATGAAGTAAGCACCATGGTGATATGGCTTATGTGAAGAAGATCATGTATATCCTACCTGAGTATATCCCACCTTTAGTTGGAATCATTAACCATGATAGCATCTCATGATATTATGAGTACATCGTGTTCACTGCGTACATTTCAAAAGGAATACGTGTAGTCATGAGTCATTTAGGATAGATCCGGCTACTGAAGAACAACAAATTCAATTTAGGAGACATGAAGAACTACGCTATGTTAGCACCTCACCGCTACTTGGCGAAGACAACTGAAAAGAAGCCTCACCTCATCTCCCAACCATGGATTAAGGAGTTGGTGCAGTCCACCGTGCTGAATGTGATGAAGATCCCCCATTTTGGCCACCACCAGGAGGTTAACACTTGCATTAAACTCCTCCTATCGTGTTATTATGGTGGATACCTATGGATCAACAGAAGGATTAATGTGGATCTGACGCTGATCCACCAGATCACGGGCTTGAGTGTGAAGGGACCTTATCCTTAGCAGTTTTATCCAGGGAAGACTTTGGACCGTTCCTTGGCACAACGCATCAAGGAAGATTACAGAGAAGTCAAAAAAGGAAAGAGAGGTTACAAGGTTGCCTCTATACAGGATGGTGTAGTTCACCTCTCTTTCCAACTCATAGCTGCCAATATCGTAAGGAATAATCTCCCCACACAGGTCACTGGGTTTGTGGTGGACCTCTGATCTGGATTATTTTCGACACGAAATGAGAGAAGAGATATAATAAATAAATGCATAGAGATATCACATATATCCAATAATATAACAAAAATATATTATATATGCAACCATAAACATAGAGATACAGTTATACAAGATTTCTATTAATGAAAGAAATGTACAGAGACTGTAAAAATATAGAGTGAAAGACTCGCTAGAATGGTGGCAGCTTATCTCTGAGAAGAGATGTGATGGCTACTCACATTCGTAAGAAGATGATTACAATGAGGCTCTAAAGGCATTTTTACAATAAACAAGAATGCCAAAAACCTAACCCTAGGAGATGAAGCGCCAAAAGTCATGTGGGCCCCATTTGGGTAAGTTAGTACATCAACTTCCTAGGGTCGTAACTTTTGCATACAATCTCCATTTTAGGAGTATGATAGCTCGTTGGAAAGGTATATTTGAGGATATTCATTTTGTGGGCTCAATCATTCCTTCATATATAATTGAGAACCTCATTCTCGAAAAACCTTCATTTGGGCCCTCAAAATGGCCTCGAAAGTTAAAAACTACTAAAAATAGTAAATTGTTAAATTTGCCAGAAAAATGTTTTGAGTCAGTCGAAAAAGGTGGGTGGCCACCGATATCCACCTGGATCAATCCTCCCTCCTTAGGAAGAAATGGTCTCCATTGCATTGAGTTCCTGGGGGAGAGGGAAAAGCATTTGTTGCATCTTCATCTTGGTGAGTTGCTTGCCTTGTTGGAGACGTCGTGGTGCTCAGTTTGTGGAAGTCTGTCACGAACCTGTTGAGGATGAGGTTGTTCAAAAGGTTGGGCTACATGAGAGGACGGTGTGCAGAAGGAATATTTGAACTTTTCTACAACCTTGTTGAACTGCTTCTATTGGATAGAAGTTGCTTGGGGCGAAGCTATAGTGGTTGTAGTGTCCTTCTGTTCCCCTTTTGAACAGATTGTGAAGAAGATAAATTTTGCAGTATGAGATACTACCTTGCAACACTTTTTAGGTGGAACAGTAGTCAGACCTACCTATGATATTCTGTAGATATGACCCCACAAAGAAACAATGACACTGCGGGGTCGAGACTCATAAACAACATAGCGCTTCCACATATATGGTTGTCCCAAGAGAACATCATAGACATCTGGTGGGAAAACATCACATAGTACCTCATCCTTGAAGGGATGGATGTCATATGACAATCGACATTGTTGGCTGACACAAAGATATCAACCTTGGCAAAGCCACCCGATGTTGTATGGTTGCGGATGTGGTGTTGTCGACATTCCCAACTGTTTGACAATCTCTGTTGAGATGAGGTTCTTCTGGATTCCGCTATCAACAATAAAATGTAGCGGGGTCCCCTTCACCCACATCTATGAATGAAAAAGGTGCTCCCCCTCTTTAGGATCTTTTAGTTCTTTTGGTTGAATTGCTACGGTCGTGAAAATAGCAGTGGGGTCTGCGTCAATGATCTGTCCTTTAGCAGTATTTTCATAATCAGATTCTGAATCAGGGTTCGGCTCCTTATCTTTGATCTCGGCCACCAATGACTATTTTGAGTGACATTCATCAGTGTTGTGCCAGGGGTTTTTATGTAAATTGCACCATTTTTCGGTGTCCTTCTTTGTCTTCCCGTGACCCTTCTTTTCATGTGGCTTGGACTGGTTTTCTGGAGACTGTATACTATGGCCGTCTTTGTCATACTTTGGTTGTTTCATATTTGCAGAACCGAACTCTTGTTTATTCTAGTGCTTAAATTTTTTCTCGATTTTAATAGCATATCGATAAGCAACACCTAGTGATGAGATGTCCAAAAAATCCATTTCAGTTTGGGTGTATCTGTCTAGAGCCCCACGGTATTTCAGAACCAAATTTTGTTCGGAGTCTTTGATACCTAGCTTGGTGTGAAAGGTATGGAAGGTATTGGTGAACTCTGAAACTTCTTGGCCCCTCTCTTGCCACAGTGTGGTCCATTTGATGTACTGGTCCTCATAGCTGTCAACAGGGTAATATTGTTCCTTTACCGCATCCACAAAAATATCCCAAGTGGGCTCGACCCCATATATTCTAGACTCCTCTATGGAAATTTTCTCCCAGTAAGTTTCCCACTAATGTTGTACATGAGGGAGAGCTTTAAGGAGTGCGAAGGTGATCTTTTCTTTATCGGAAAAATTGTGAACAGAGAAATAACCTTCTAGCAGAGTTAACCATTTTTCTAGGGCTTATGCATCTATCTGTCCTTCAAATACAGGAATATCAAAATTAAATTGTACCTTGAATTGGAGGTGCTTCCAAAGTGGCCACTTGATGAAGATGTACCTCTTGCTATCGGTAGGCATTGAAGGATGTGGGAAAAATTCTCAATCATTTCGTCCCTCTGTCGCGTGAGAGCTTGCTCAAGAAACAGACTGATAGGATCGTCTGCTCCGTCGTTTTTATTTTCTTATGCCATTGAGGGTTTCTTGGGTGTGTGAGAGAAATTTTATTCAAAAGATACAAGCTCAAGACCCAAATTTCTATACTCATACCTCGTCGGGGACATGCACTGAAAAAACGATCAAGAACAGCCTGCTCGGATACCACTGATCTGGATTATTTTCGGCACGAAATGAAAGCGGAGATATAATAAAGAAATGTACAGAGATATCGTGTATACCCAATAATATAACAGAAATATATCAGATATGAAACCATAAACACATAGATACAATAATACACAATTTCTATTAATGAAAAAAATGTACAGAGACTACAAAAATATAGAGTGAAAGACTCGCTAGAATGGTGGCAACTTATCTCTAAGAAGAGATGTGACAGCTACTTGCATTCACAAGAAGATGATTACAATGAGGCTCTGAAGTCCTTTTTAAAATAAATAGGAATTCCAAAAACCTAACCCTAGGAGATGAAGCACCAAACGTCATGTGGGCCCTGTTTGGGTAAGTTAGTACATCAACTTCCTAGGGTCGTAACTTTTGCATATGATATTCGTTTTAGGCGTATGATAGCTTGTTGGAAATATATCATCAAGGAGATTCATTTTGGGGGATCAATAATGCCTTTGACTATAATTTAGAACCTCTATCTCAAAAAACCTTCATTTGGGCCCTCAAAATGGCCCCAGAAGTTAAAAACTGTTAAAAATAGTAAATTGCCAAATTTGCCAGAAAACTGTTTTGAGTCAGTCAGAAAAGGTGGATGGCCATTGATATCCACCTGGATCAAACTCACAAGAAAATGTGTGGAGGGCATGCAGATGAACTAGGCAAAATACCTCATCAATGAGTTGGAGAAGGATTGTCGCGAAGCCCATGACTTGGGATATGAATTCCATTACATCTAGATGATCATTTTGATCTCATTTGTCACTTGGAAAATTCCTGAAGGAGCCACCTTCCTAGAGATCGAACCCTTAGAGCCATTGGCCACTCAGTTTTCCACCTTGTGGTACACCAATGATATGACGAAGCAGTGGCAATCCAATTTCATGTTTCATGCATACTGTCAGCAGTTGAAGGTTGCCATTGAATCATTTCCGCACATGACACCGCGCATATTGCACCAATACCGACCAATAGAAAAGTTCCATGCATATCTGCATTTTATCTATATCACTGCGCGTTGAGATGAGAACCAGGAAGAGTTATAGTCATACTACAAGCTAACATATGAAGACATGGAGAAAATTACGAAGGCGTGGCCGGAGGAGTTTCTTGTACCTATCACTAATGAAAAAATATATGAAACTGACACCAAAGGAAGACCCATAGTCACCCAGGTTGAGAATGTCAGATAGTCTAGTGGGAAGAAGAAGAAGAAAAAGCAGGAGGAATTCTAGGATATAGAGACTAATGAAGAGGACAATGCTTCTAAAGATAATGGGTCTGGCTCGCTCTCTCAGAGGAGGAGAATATGAAGAAGAGGGACAAGGAGGATGGGATGAAGGAGAAGAGAAAGGAGGAAGTGAAGCTAAACCACCTGAAGACCCCCCTACTGGAGTAGTCACACCGCAGAAGAGGAAGGCTTCTATGAAGAAACCTTCATCCTGGAAGAAGACATGTGTTAATAAGCCTCAGTTGGAGGCCACACTCATGGAGGACGATATCAGTTTGGCTCACAGAGCTATGAAGGACACTTTCGAGGACATCTTGCAGAGATATAGAGAGAAGCAGGAGGAGCTATATGGAAGGATCGATAGGGAACTGAAGGAAGTACAACAAGTTGTTCGTTTGGTCCGTACATTACCTACTGCACCTTCCTCGTCACATATTGGAAAATTGGGGGATGAACCAACCCAATTAAGAAGACTGGAAGATGCAACAGAGGCTTGATTGCAGAGAGTCCAGGTAGAAAAGGAGAAGGCTATAGAAGCCTTGAAACAAGATAAAGATGGTGTCCTAGCACAATTAAGAGCAACACACGAAAATGTAGCAGCCTGGGAAAGTGAGAAAGAAGAGCTTCAGGCGAAGCTCTATGAGGAAAAATCCCAGCTACAAAGAGAAAGGAGCATTTGCTTGCAGATCAGGCCATGGTCAAAGAAGCGGTGAGTAAAGAATGTCGCTCTGTACTAGGCTTGGTATAGGAGGACCAAGATCTGGTCAAAGTTCAAGTAGTGAAGCTCGATGAGATCATCCAGTAGATTCAATCCAGGATAATAGAATTGGAGACCCAAAACATATCGAGCACCCAGTAGGAGGTGCATGACTAGAGGGATGAGACCACTAAGAACACACTAATAAGGATAAGAAAACTCACCTCAAAATGAAAAAAACTGAGTGATAGAAGCACACAGACATATGAATGCCTTACTGAGGATCTAGAGATAAGAAAGATAGAAGCGCAGTTACAGGAGGCACAACGACAAGAATCTTTTGTGCAGGAATAGATGAAGTTGCTAATTGTGGTGGAAAGAATGAAGAGATCACAAGTGCAATGCACAGTACAACAACATATCACTACCATCCAGGGAAAGTTAATGGAAGTCACACAGAAGCTGCAACCTATGCAGGATGAAGCCTGCAAGGTGTTCAAAGATATTGATGGACAGGGCTCACAATTGGATCAAGTGGTTACATCAGTAGAACAATGCCTAAAGTGGCATGTTACATAGTAGACAATCTAGGAACTTGTTGAGCAGGAGGCTCAGGCGAAGCAGCAAGTCATGGTAGCTCGATTTAAGCTCGGGGCCTTCAAAGCAACATTGTCCGCACCTGAGTGACTTGGGACGAGTCACAGGTGAGTGTTGGGGGCTTGTTGGCCCTCAACCAAGTTTTGAGGAAACCTTGGTCAGAGTTGGACCAATTTTTGACTTTGACACATTGGTCAAGGAAGGAGTGCCCAAGCAGAGTTGAGATCGCAAATCTCACTTATTTTGTGGGCTATGTGGACCCAGTAAGGGGTTCTTTAGGGTTTTTGTAATGGGTTATGGGATGTCGACCCATGGGGTTTTCCCATGTTTTTCCCTATTGTAAGGGTTTGTAAAAGTATAAATAAAAGAAGAATGTATGGTAGAAGTAATAGTCTTTTGAGCTAAGTGCAAGCAGTTGAATGGCTTTGTGCAAGGGAATGAATGTGTGTTAAGGCTTTGTGCTTGATAGAGAGTGGCTCTGTGTCTTGACCTAGTTTTGGAAGGAGGATTTGGTGCTCAGTGCGCATATCTCTTTTCTGGTGCATAGCTCAACTCTGTGGCTTAGTGCACAGGAGTAACTGAATGTAAGAGATTGATGAATAATAAAGAGGTAAAGCGGTTGGTGGACGTAGCCCCACACTGGGGTGAACCATGTACATATGGTATCTTATGGTTTTCTTTGTGCAATGATTATCTTTGTTATGCTTTTCTTAGTGCTTAGATTAGATATGTAATGGACATGTATATGTTGCTTTAATGCTTTGCTTATATGATGATGCAACACCCCCTACCTCAGCAGGTTCTGCGCGACCTCTTGGTCTAAGGATCATTCAAATTTCCCTTCTGAGCCAAAGTGGCTCTTTCAAATCCCTATCAGGACCTCAACATTCAATCCACAGGTCCTTCTTTTTTCCATGGCCTCTGCACACGACCGTTCCCTTTTCCATGATAGGAATTATATTTCCGGTTTCAGGACTTCCTGTTTCCCGATGTCAAGAGTCCTTGACCCTTACCCTTTCCGATCTTCGAAATTTTGATTTGCCGAAAATGGAATTAACAACAATTAGCCCCCTGTTTATAACCTTGGTCCATGTGACCACTCATCATATGACCACAACCCTCTTTCGGGTTTCTCGATGCAAAGCACCCAGCCTCCTGTCCTCTAGACTCCTGAAAAAGTCGATTTCTGAAATGCCGAAGTGACGATACGACCTTTTTCGCTCCTGGACGAGATCAATGGTTGTGATCCACTCCCAGATCAATGGCCCTGATCCTTTTGGGATTTTCTTCCCGAAGAGTCCAGATCTCTCCTCCTCAGGATTTCTGAAATCCCGATATCCAGTATGCCGAAATTCTCTCGGCAATACTCTTCTGAACATTTTCGAGACTTCGCGTTTCATAATTTCACGAATCCCATTGCACTAAGCCTTCGCTGACCTCTGATACTTCCAGTACCCGAAGTACAAAAGTACCCTTTTTCTTCCATGTGTCCTTTCCCTGGATGCTTCCGATCCTCTTTTGGATTTCGAGACTCCACGATCCCTATGGCACAATTCCTCTATCTTCTCGAATCCCCAGTATCCGAAATCCCGGTGGAATCCTCGATCCCCGCCACATGTCCTACGAAGTGATGGTCTAGATCATTTTCGAGACCTCACAATTGATGAAGTCGAAAGACTCCCCTCTGTGTTTCCCGGTGTCTGAATCCCTGAAATGGGTGATCTCGCAACACATGTCCTCCTCTAAATGGATGGCTCAGATATTTTCTCTTATTTCAATACTATCGCTATGGAGTGTCCCAACCTTTCGTCATCAGGAACTCCGAAATCTCGAAGTACGAAATCCTAATATCCACGCCTGTTTTGGGACTTTTCTCCTCTGCTCATGAGGGTTTAAACCTCGTGCTTCTTCTGACAGATCCGACGACTATCGGTTGCCTGAATGAGATCTGACGGTCCAAATCCACTCCCTTCTTATGCACTCTCCTACTACTATCTGGACGTGGAAATTTATTGGTCCAGATCTTCCCTTTGGCCCAATCCAATGACAGCTGTGCTCTCCCTCCGAGCATGCGCTTTATTCCGATACTTGGAAGATTCCAAGTTCTCAAAGGCCTCGACCTTTGATTATTTTCTCTACAAGCTCCACAACCCTTCAAAAGGTCTCGAGTACGTATTCGAAGACGTTGTCCCTCCTGAGCTCTTCTCCTTGAATCCTCAAAGAATTCTTTGACTTATGCACTCCTTGTAGAGTCTTTGCATGCATGAAGGTGCTATCTCTTCTGAGATTTTCCACTACTCAGATCTCTAAGGATTTTATCCCTTTTCCTTCTCCCTCAGATGGAGAATTTGATGCCCTCCTGGCACTCTCTTGCTCAAGCAACTTCTTCCTGAGTCTACAGGGTATTCAACAACCCTGTGAAGATCCTTCCTTGGACTCTTCTTTAGTTCCAGAACTCAAAAGAGTTCTCTCCTTCTGTGCGCTATCTGCACACTGACTCAATTCCCTCCTGGAAAAGTTTCCCCAGAGTTATCTTAGTGACTGTGTTTCTCTATGAACTCATAGCAGAGTTCCTCCTCAATGCAACCCGTGCATCTACTCAATGCCCACCTGGCAGAGTTCTTACAGAATCCTACAACGATTTGGTCCTCCACTATGCCTTCCTCTGCACAGTCTTGCCTCCAAGGTGTTCAACAACCTTGAGGTCTTCATTTGAGTCAATGATTTCAGTTGGTGTGCCCTCCTAGCACGTCCTTGTCCAAATTCCGCAGAATTGGAAGTGCTCTCTAAGCACTGGCTATTAGAACCCGTAGTGTTCTGTCACGCCCTCTTGGCATGAAGCCTCAAAGATCCCCTAAACTTGAAATCAAACAAATCCTCAGATAGCAGAACCTATTTGTGCCTACAATTTCACAATTACACCATACAAAGAACACATGAAATCATTCACACAACATAGATAATATGCAAGAAAAACTGCTCTGGTTTGTATTAATAAAATGCCTCTCTTTACAAGGTGTTCCTGAGCTCAGAATTTGACAGAGTCTCGACTCCTCCTCTCTTCTCTCTTCTATATCTCTTACTCACTCTCAAAACAAGATCAAAATATCTTTTACATGAGGGGGCTCTTCGAGCTCTTCCCTCCAAAGCTACCTACCTTATTCAATTTACATTAACTCTACATTGAATGGGCTGTCTAGTTTAGATTGGATCTAGATTATAGCCTTGCAACCATTAAATGCTATCTACAGCTTTGCCTATGAAAAGGCACGGCTTCATGGCTCAATGGCCTTACATGCATTTAATTACATTTACATTCAAATTTGAAAATGTGAGAGGGTTGGCACCTCTTCTCCTCATTGACGTGTGCACTGATGTGGGCTGGCTGGCTAGCACATGGATGGCATGGAGAGATGCTCCTACATAATTATATTAGAATGCTAGATCTCATTCAGAGTGCTAAGTGATAAGTGGTTTAAGTGATTAATATTTGTTGTTACTGTGCTAGATCTACCTTAGATATGTTCTGTGATGTTCATAAGGTGAATAAACTAATGTATGTCACTTCCTAAGCGTTAACAGAATACCCTACGAAGTGTTATTATCATAGATATATGTCCCAGCTTGGTTATAGAAACCTGCATCCTCTAACCCCCCTGCTTCTACCTCGAGTGAGACTTCGCCTGCCTCATAGGTGTTTTTGAAAGGGCCAGTAGTCAGGGTTTTGTTGGTGTGTTGTTAAGCATTGAACCTTGGGTCTACCTCTATGCTAACATAGGTATTCCTAGGCCTTGGGGACCATTTGTGCATGAGACAAGTTACCAGACTTTGATATACTATGGAATGATTGTATTCATAAGGAGACTCAGTTAATTTCTAGGAATGACATGGATGGTATGGTGAAGAGCATCAATGATGAGAACCAGACCCTTGCAGCTCGTACTAGGAAGGGTAGAAGAGGTTCTCTAGGAAGAATAGGTTCTCTTGGGAGAAGGGTTTCTCCCAAGAGAGAAACATGTCTAGAGCTAAGACATAAGAAAGATCTTATTAAGATCAATGGTTTTGAGTGTCGTAACTTTGGGCACTATGCTTCATAGTGTCCACACCGGAGGGGAAGGGGGAGAGGGTAGTAGGCATCACAAATAGAGGTTGATGATCTTGCTGACAGGTTCCAGAGGGAGATCTTATTGGTATCCGCCCTTTTAGGTGAAATCTCTAGCAAGGGGGCTTGGTTGGTGGATAGAAGCGCATACTTCCATATGATTGGTACATGCTAGTTATTTTGTACTTTCAAATATACTAGCTCAGTCTTGTGTGTGGAACTTGGTACAAAATCCAAGCATGCAGTATGAGGATCTGGTACAATATAATTTCTATTAAAGTCAGGAGAGGTGTTGAGGGTGTCAAATGTGTTATGAGTGATAGAACTCAGGAGGATTGTTTTCTTAGTCTCGAATATTGAGAGGAAGGGATATTATGTATTATTTCGATATGGATAGGTGTTGTTTGTGCCCAGATGATCTAGATTTATATCAGTGGTGATTCTTGGAGGTAGGGAGGAAAACCTATATAGGCCAAGGGGACAACCTATGTTTTCTATGACCAATAGGAGAAGAGAGATAGTTGAGGAGGAGTAGTTCAATCCACCAGTGGTGAGGAAGGTATCCCCACCAGTAGTGTTGGCTCATAGGGAGTCAGCCCTCAGGATCCAGTAGGGAGGAGAAACCTCTCAAGATTGTTTAGAGGAGATTAGAATTCATAGGAATTCATTAGGTTCAGAGGGAGAAGATGGATCCATATATTTATAGACTCAGATGGAGTCATAATTTAGAGGGAGAATGTGGAATCAGACGGAGCCCAATCTCAGAGATAGTCAGTTGGATCAAAGGGAGAGTCAACCATTTAGAAGGAGTTCTCCCTTAGGTTCAAGTGGGAGAGAGACATCTTCCAATACTGGCAGGAAGGTTTCATGGGTTGAGGAGGAAAAACATGAGGTTCAGAGGTAAGAGGCTTCTAGGAGCTATGTTCCCTCCATGGAGAATCCATTTATTTCAACAATTTTTTCTATAGTGACAGAGAAAGAAAACAATTTGGAAGAATGGGGAGTAGGATTTTCTTCAGTCATAGAGGGAGAAACCGATGAGGTAGATTGGACACAATGATTTTCTTCAGTGATCAAGGATGCAACCGGTGGTATATGAGATAGATTTACTTCCAGTGTGGGAGAAAGAGGTACATCCAGATGGTGGTGGATGGGATATCTCCTTCGCTAAGAGGGAATGTTGATGATATTGTAGCTTCAGGAGGTAATACCACTAGAGACCAAGGTTCCAAGCATGTGAGAATCTTTTTCGAAACCAAATTATCCATTCATTTCATTAAAATCATCCTATAAATGAGGCTAGGGCCTCATGGGAAAGTTGATGGGATTTTTTGGCTTGTGTTGAGGTACCACACCCACAAAGAGGATTAAAATATTCTAATTAATTGTTGAGTTTAGAAGGGGTTCCTAAACTCACTCATTGGACTTGTATATAAAGGAGAGAGGTCATTGTGACATTTTCTCATTGTGAAAGGATGGAGTTAAAATAAGTGAGTGAGAACTTATGCTAGGAGGCTTGGTGATTTCAACAAAGGGAAATTATGCAATGGTGGAAAATATAGCCTAGCAGAGAGGAAGTCGTAGAGAGAAAATTGTACAGAGGTATTTGTACAAGTTTTTTGTACATGTATGTGGGTTACAGTGGGAGGAATCACACATGTACATGTGTTTCATTGGGAATAGTCATGTATATATGTAGGTTGTAGTGATTCACAATCATGTATACATGGGTTGTAGTGAGGCACGTTTTCGTATGTATGTGGGTTGTAGTAAGGTGATCGCGTATAGTCATACACAGCTTTTTGGGAAGGGGAAGGTTCATACAGGTTGAAGTTAGCAAGCTGTACAGGTGGTCTACAACATATTTGTGGGTAGAGGAAATTTCTAGGGATTTATTGAGGTTTGGTTTTTTGATATTTTGTGTTATTGGATGACAAGGTTGTCGTCAGATTTTGGTGGATTTGTATTGGCTAGGAGGGCTAGTTTTCCCCTTAGAATTTCTGAATTTGATAAAGTTACATAAAAAAAAATTGTTTCTCATGTGTATTAATGATTCATCTCTGATCTTGTTTTTTCCGCTGCATATATTTTCAATCAATAATGTTTAGTGTACAATTGTTTAGTGATAACAACTAGGGTTTTATTGTTAGCTCACTAGGAAGCAATTTTCAGATCTGAAAATTAGTCACATAGACTTGCATGTGAAAATTGACATTTATTTCTCTCTTTATTCTTTTAGCCAAGGAAGGACATGTCGCACTTGTGAGTAAATAAAGACACACGTGTGAGGGAAACAAGCCACACGTGTGAGGGGGATAGCTACACATGTGTGAGAGAGAAGACATCTACATGTGTGGGATTCGTATAGATCTATATGATGCATTTATTGCAGGTCATACCACACGTATAGACCATACAATAGCTGTAGGAAGGTCATACATATGTGATGTTATCCAGGTACAATTGTGACATCAGTAGGGCCATACAACAAATTTGTAGGTTGGAAGGGTTTTCCGGAATTTGTGCTGAAGTTGTAATTTCTCTGAGAGGATTGGTTTTGTTCTCATAATTCTCAATCTGAAAAAATTTCTGAACACAAATTTGTATCTCTTTTGTATGGATAATTTCTCTCTGATATTTGTCCTTCCGCTATAATTTTCTATCATAATTTTTAGTGTAAAATTATTCAGTGATAACAACCCTAGTTTATTGTTTGAGGTCACTTGGAAGTAATTGACAAATCTGAAATTGAATGCATTAAATGCTTAAAAATTTGACATGGTGTCTAAGCATAGGATCTAGAGATAGAAAGATCATCTTCTTGAGACACAAGTTACTGTTGATTTTTTTTGCTGCATATTTTTTCTCTTGTTTGGACACAATAGTGAGCACTCTTAAAGTTGAGGACATGTTGGAGGTGGCCATAAATATCTAGGTCTGGAAGGCTAGGATCCTTTTTCTCATGGAAGAGAATGATCTCAAAGATTATGTTGATATGGTGATTCTAGATCTAAATTATGCACTTGAATTGTAGGAAGAAGGAAGTGAAGGCCTAGCCCGGTTTGTTGGATTCTATAAAGGATCACTTGATTTCTCATAATTTTGAGAAAAAGAAAACAAACGATACATATGATGCTTTGGTAGACTTGTACCAAAGAACAAATGAAAACCATAAGTTGATTTTGAGGCATAATCTTCAATATGTTGAGATTTCCAAATTAGACACAGTTTCTAGCTACCTCATGAGGATCACTTAGATTCTTGATCAACTTGTATCCATTGGTGAGATGGTTGATGACACAAAGTTGGTGAATATGGAATTGAATGGTTTTCTCGGGTATTGGGAACCATTTGTGCAAGGGATTTGTGCATGAGAGAAGTTTCCAACATTTGAAAAACCATGGATCGATTGCATCCAAGGGGAGGCTTAGATAGATTCCAGAAATATCAGGAAGAAAGGTAGTGATGATGAGAACCTGTCTCCAGTTGTTGATGCTAGGAAGGGAAAAGGAAAAAGTTCTCCAGGGAGAGATACATCTCTAGAAAAGTGGAAGAATAAGGACCTTAGAAAGGCCAAGTGTTTTGTTTATCATAAGCTAGGCCACTATGCTTCACAATGTCCACAACCAAATAAAGGGAGAGGAAAGAAACAAGCATCATCAAAAAATGTGGATGCGGTTGCATACATGTTTCAGAGGGAGTTATTATTGGTCTCCGCCCTTTCTGATATAGTTTCTAGTAGTGGGACTTGGTTGGTGGATAACAAAGCTTATTTTCATATGATAGCATTGCATGAATCACTCACCAGTTTTCCAGAGGAGGATTCATGATTGCAAGTGGAGCTTAGTGATAATGCCAAGTATGAAATCAAGGGAGTTGGGACATATTCATTTCAACTAGAGTTCAGGAAGCCTCTCAGTATGAGTGATGTGTTTTATGTTCTATGATTGAAGAAGAACCTACTTTCTATCTCAGCTATGGAGGACAGAGGGTATGAAGTGTCCTTCTTAGGTGGGCATGTATTTGTATGGCCAAGAAAATTGAGCATTGACTTAGTAGGGGTCATTGGTTTTCATTTTGGTGGTATTTATAGGTTGACCAAAGAACCAACCCATGCCTTGGTACATAAAAGTAATAGTATATGTAAAATTTGGCATAGGAGATTGGGACAATTGCATTATTGGGATTTTCCATTATTGAGGATGATGGTTACATGTCTTCCAGAGTTTCGAGTAGAGCACTAGGGTGTATGCATGGGTTGTGCACCTGGAAAGAATGTCAAGGATGATTTTCTAAGCAATGATAGTAGGTCCAAGGGGATATTGGATCTAGTACATTTATATGTGTGTGGACCATTTTTAGTTCTATACTTGAGTGCTTACTTGTACTATGTGACCTTCATTGATGATTATTCTAGAAGTACATGGATCTTCTTCATGAAGATTAAGGATGAGGTATTCAGTCGATTTGGAGAGTTCAGGGCTCTGGTGGAGAATCAGATGATGGGTCCATATGTTACACATGAAATGGGGGTTAGGGCTATGCACTACCCATATAATTAAGGATAGGTAAAGTAATAACACTAATAGAAAGCCTTATTTTGTTTTAAATCAAATATTTTCTATTTGTTCATTGTCCATTAAGGGAATTTAACCCTCTGTTATGCACCTGGTTATGTGATGTTAAGAAGAAACATTAATATAATGGAAATTACCAACAAAACAACATAATGTAGAAAATAACAAACAAAAATGACAACTTTATTGAAATGGTAGAAATGTTCACTTTCCTCTTCGAGGGCGCAACCTCTAGCGGAGCAACACTCTATTACAATTATTCTCAAGGAAAATCTTTTTCATGCCTCCTACTCTTATTTATACTAATTCTATCTTATAAAGAACATTCTGGAGGAAGATCTTTCTAGAAGCAAAAGATTCTACTACACCGTCTTACATTGACTTGTTCATATTTATTAAATAGGCCTTATTAACTATTGTCATCCTTTTGCAAAATATATTATTATATATATGTGAGGGGTTAGGGAGGCTAGGTCCCTAACACCCTCATTGTGAACAACAATTACTTGCACAGTTTTGGCATGGATAATAGGCTCTGCCAACGATCATACAAATTTAACATCCACTGAAAGTCATAGATGGAAAAAAATTACCTGCACATTTTTGGCATGGATAATGGGATCTATTAATGAACATACAAATTTAGCATGCACCAAAATTCATAGATTCAATTGAATTGAAATTCACCATCCCTTGCCCGAGAATCACTCCCCCAAATTGGTGAGTTGGGGGGGTGTGGCAGTGGGGGATCCAAAAAGACTCCTTGAACAATAGTAATCCCACCCCTACACTTAGCCTTATTGACATAAAGTGTAATAGTGGCTTGTTTGTTACTTTGTCATGCGATTTCTCTAGAACCAAATTGATAAAGAAAGGAAGAAGTAGATTTCCTATCATCCATATCCCTTGCACAGTCAAAGTCAATGTATTTAATCAAAGCACCATTAGAATTTATAATGCCAAGTGAATAGATACCCTTACTATATCTCAAAATGATCTTAGCTTCTTTCTAATGGGGAATTCTCTAGTCCTACATGAATAAAAAAACCAAAACAACAATGTAACAAATATCTAGGTTAGTATTAGTGAGAATCAACTATAGACATCAGATAAAGTTGTAAGTTTCATGATTGATGAGCCTTCATTAACATTAATTTTGAATAAACCAATTTTGAGGAGGGTTTATGTATCCATATCCTAACAACTAACTTTTGAAGTCAAGAAGAGTTATTGCGTGATTTTATGGGAATATATAAATTTTCAAACTTGAGTAGCTTGTGGTTGTGTGCCAATAGAAAGTGCTTTGAGGTTTAGACTTTGGGACACAGTTAGAGGAGTAAATTAAAATTTCATATTTGTGTAGTGTATTTACCTTAGAAAGATGGCTAATTTATCTCATATAATGTTGGATGGAAACAAAAAATTTAATGGTCAAAATTTTAATTCATGGAAACAGAAGATGCTTGCCATATTTTAATACAATGTTTTGACATGTATTGGGAAAATAACGCATGAGTAAAATTGATGTAGATGTCCAAGAAAAGTATGATGTGAATAATTGAGAGGTTGTTGTGCTGATGAAACTTTCAGTAACGAATGAGATGCATCCCAAATTTCAAGACAATAATGATGCATTTGCGATGTGGAGGAACCTACTGAAGA
>ML864318.1:0-14537 GCA_009831015.1 Picea engelmannii | reverse complement strand
GTATACAGAATCTGAACTGTGAAATATGCAACAATAGGTCCAACTATAGATGCAGAGCTTCAACCTTGCAAAGTTGAAGCAAACAAGAGCAAGCAACAAACAACAAACCAATGAGTGAATTGACCAATCATTGCTTTGTGACTACCATCGGGCTACTATTTTGTGACCGAATTCCAGATTAGAGGGAGTGGGCATGACCACACACTATTTTCGATAGAGGGTGCACCGGTCTATGGAAATGACAACAACTCACATATTGAGCAGTTTCTGAACAAATACATAACATGCAACATAGATCATTTGGATCCAGGGCTTGCCAAATTTCATAGACATTATCATACAAGAAGCTGTAAAAAATGAAAAAAATCACATTTCAGATACAACTTCCTTGTGTTGCCAATGAAAACAACAAGAATCGTAGAGACAATTAGTTTGGAGGACAATGTTTTCATTGAGAAATCTAAATATTTGTTCGCATTTCTGGAACAATGAGGCTTTGATGACTTAATGAGCTTCCAGACTTCTTGGAAGAGCTAAATCTAACAAAAGATGAGTACATCCAAGGAATACAATCTACATTTAAACAACCAACATTCTTCCTTAAATGAAAACTTTTACATATATGGAACAACAGTTTCTCCAAGGACCAACCAGTTATGTGGAATGAAAATATAGACCCACAGTATGATGTCAATGCATATGCCACAACATCATTTTGTACCTCGTACATGACAAAGTTTGACAAATCTATGACAAGTGCATTTAGAATAATACACAAAGAACATGAAAAAAATCATATCGATATTATGCAAATGATACATGCACTTGGAAATATACATTGCTTGATCTTCAACAAATGCCTGCTCAACAAACAGTCCACGTTGCACTTTCCTTGCCCTTGCACTATGGTTCAAGGAAATGTGTCTTCACAAACACATCTCCACTTGAGAAACACAAATTGAAACATGGTTTTACATTTGGGCCACCAAAAATACTATTAAAATATAATAATATGAAAAAATGTTGAAATAGATATAAACACCATCTCTTTGAAATTGAACCAGAGTTTCTTGAGCTCCAACTATATTTCATAGCTGAGAATGTTTTTCCCATAGTTAATGTTTTTCTATGGATTCATAATTATCAGACTAAGTGTTGTTGTGTGAGGGATAAAGTTATTTTCTCCCTTTCTTTTTCCTCTTCTATACTTACCCATTTTTCACTTTTCTTCTTCCCCTCTATTATCCGTTTCTGGTTCTATACTTAGTCATGTTTCTATGCTTGCGATTTCCCGAGGTGGAGAACTGACAAATACTCATCTCCATATATATCTTCACATCATGAGTCTGACCGACCGTTGTTCATTTTCATACTTAGCCAATTTTATGGTCGTGGGTAGGTGCTATCGAACTCTCATGCCCCGTCTTCAGGGTATACATATTGCACCAAAAAATTTGGTGATCTACAATTCGACCCCAGACTTCTTGAACTCAAAAGCCTCACTGTACCTATGATGACTCCGTATGATCGCCCCACCTTTCCATACTTAGTCAAGTCTTCAAAGTTTTGTGGGTTCATAGACTCTCGAGTTCACAAAAGTTTGAAAGCATTTTTCACTCCCCTCCATCCCCACCACCTTCTCCCCTTCCCAATGCACATTCCATACTTAGTCGAGTCTTCAAAGTTTTGTGGGTTCACAGACTCTCGAGTTCACAAAAGTTTGAAAGCATTTTTCACTCCCCTCCATCCCCACCACCTTCTCCCCTTCCCAATGCACATTAATTATTATTTTACTAGTGACAACTCACCAAACACGTTCGAAAAGATTGGGATTAATAAGCGAAAATCTCAAGGACATCTCCCATTAAAATGCATTAATGGGAGAATATTATGGTATCTGATTTTTTTAAGGCATCATCATAGTAAGAATGCAATATTGTGCTAGCCTGTTGTCATCTACAAAGGTGTTGACGACATGTCCCTCTTTAATATTGTGCATATATTATAGGTTGTCATGGCGCTATCGAACTCTCATGCCCCCTATTCTGTGATATGCATCTTGCACCCAAAACTTCTGTGATCTACAATTCGACCCCGGACTCCTCGAACTTGCAAGCTTCAATCTACCTATGATTAGTCTGTGCTCATCCCTCCGACCTCCCCGCGTTTCCATACTTAGTCGATTCTTCGCCTCTTGTTGTCACAGGTTCGCGAGTTCATGAACTCCTCGGTCCAGAAAATTTTGAAAGCATTTATTGCTCTCATCTATCCCTGCCACCTTTACACACTTCCCAATGAAAATTACTTACGCTTTTAATTGGTGACAATTCACCACACAAGTTAAAAAAGATTGTCATTAATAACCAAAAATCTCGAGGACATCTCCGATTAAAATGAATTAAACGAAGATCTATGAGATATTATATTATCATCCCCCAATGTTCATTTTAAATGCTATCAGGACACAATTACTGTCACATGTTGCAATACAAACAAATATTCATCAAAACTTTAGATTTTCTCACAGGCACCCCAAATGCACTCCAATCGCCTGATATCCAATTGACAGAGGTCAATATTATGGGGTCTGAACTATTTTTTTTTGTGGATCTTGAGCTTGGAAAAATTGTTGTTTACTTTAGTTTTTTTAAGGCATTATGCCCTTCCTTTCCATACTTTGTCGATTATTCACCTCTTGTTGTCACAGATTCGCGGGTTCCCGGGCTTCCAGGATCACAAAACTTTCAAATCATTTTTCGGTCTCGTCCGTCTCCATCACCTTCACATCCTTCCCAATGCACATTAATCATGCCTTTATTAGTGACAACTCACCACTCATATTTGAAAATATTGGCATTAATAGGTGAAAATGTCGAGGACATCTCCCATTAAAACGCATTAAACCAAGATTTGCAAAAGATTATATTACCATCCTCCAACGTTCATTTTAAATACTTATTCCCATTTCCCTCTATCATCGAAAACTTGGGCTTTAAGGTGCCTTCCTTGTAATGATCTTGGTCATCCACATGTGAGACAACTTAGAGATTACATTTAGGCCCAATTGAAAGACGAGGGAGTGGTTTTTTGTGACATCATATTTGAGGGAAAAAAATTATGCTAGCCAACAGAAATTCAGACAAAAAAAATTCAAGTATATTATGATTAGTATTCTCCCTGTATTTGATCCTTCGATTGGTTGAAAGGCCTGGTTGAAGATTTGTATGTTGAACTTCTTTGTTTTGTTACTGGAAATTGGAAGGGACTTTCCAGTCACCTACAAAATTCTCCTTTGTCGAAGTATATAGCTTCTTCCAACAACACAAATTTAGCAAGTGTATCAAATCCTACAGACCACACCAGAATTTATCTTTCTTTGGAGGAGTCACGCATATCGTGGCTTACAAAATGGTCTGGAATATTCGGAAGTGACGCCAAATATTACTCCATGCACGAATATACTTAGAAGGAAATTATAAATTTGGATTCTCACGAGGGTGAGAAATTGTATGAGTGGTTGAATCAACATCCTAAAATTACAGAACTTTCTATGTCAAAGTTTGTTGAACGACTTTTGGGTGTAGTGACAGACTTGACAGAAAGTCAGCGTCTTTTTTGGTCACTGACCTCTAGATGTAGTATCAGACTTGATATACAATCAACTTTATATCACTACTGCACATTTTTTTCACTATTACTATGCAAATAATTGCATCTGGGTCAAAGAGATTACCACTCTTTGAAAGAATATTCTCCTACTGGTTGAAGGTGGTTATATAATCTAGGAACGAGGCTCTCAAAATTTTATGATGCCTTCATCGACAAGTAATTGGGAAAATTTAATGGGAAGGAATTCTGAACTATGGATTTTGCAACACTTTCTGAAGATTACTTTATACTACCACCTTCTGCAGGAAGTTTGTCGTATTTAGGTAATGCTTTGGTTTCTGACGATCACCTTTCACTACCACCTTAATGTAATGATTTTGTTTCATTCTTTAGAATATACCTTGATGTAGTAGATATTCCAGAGCTATTTCCACCGAATATCAATCTTCTTGCTCTTTCTCGTGCTTGAATAAGGAGAATGCATTTCTTCTATTGCAGTAGATCCAATATTTGAAAAAAAACGGAAGTTGCTCGATGCTTGAAGCATTAACTTGTCTGGTTCTCAAACAAATTTCCATGACCTAGCCGCAAACAAACCTCAATTTGTTCATCAGGATCATAGGTCGATAAGCACAAAGTTCCTTCCTGGTCATAGAGTGCTTCCATGCCCAACTTAGGTTTGCACAGATGCTTTTATTGCTAGCTTGTTTCTTTCTCTCGGTGGTCGATCCTTCTATCCCAACCAACATGATGGAAATAAAATAACTCTAGGGATTTTGATCACTTTCAAGGATCTGAGTTGACTATATATTAATTTTAGTTAAATTAAAAATGTTTATGTGTGCAACCTAATGTTAGACATATAAATACAATTTTTTTATTTTTTAAAATATAAAACAATGTATTTTTTTAACACACGACTGGTCGAAAAGTTTCAGACGTTGTTTGGGATTCACGTCCTTCAAGGATGTAAATTAATTACACAATTAATATTTCTTGTGGAAATGCATTCAACTCGTCCTTGACTATGGAAATTGCATTAACACTGCAATTTCCAGATAATAAATGTCTGACATGCACCTAATGTTGAGGTCATCATCGCACAGGACACACAACCTCCAAAGATTTCTGGACTCACAACAACATCGTAATTGTTGTGACAAAGCAACGCTAAAGTCAATGCTCTTTTGCAGGTCTAATAACTCTGTAGTCTAAGTGCTTTGACAATGACAGGCTTACTTTTTCACTGCATTATCGCCCTACAATCGATGACACTGTTCCCAATGCCACCATCAGTGTTAATGTCTGAAGTTGAAGCTATCAGGAGCCTGGAGTCACCGCTAGTGTCAATGTTTGAAGCTGAAGCTACCTGGAGCCTGGGGTCATGACTTGATACACTTGACATTAGTACCAATAGTGATCAAAATTTGATTGTATGTCGAGTCTATTACTACATCCAGAGGTCGCTCAACAAACTTTGAGATAGAAGTTGGTTGTCTGTCGAGTCTGTTACTACATCCAGAAGTCACTCAACAAACTTTGAGAGAGAAATTGTTGTAATTTTAGAATGTTGATTCAACCACTCATACAGTTTTTCACCTTCGTGAGGATCCAAATTTATAATTTTCTTCTGAGTATATTTTGGCATGGAGTGATATTTGGCCTCACTTCTGAATATTCCAGACCATTTTGTGAGCCACAATATGTGTCACTCCTCTGACGAAAGATAGATTCTGGTGTGGTCTGCAACATTTGATACACTTTCCAAATCTGTGTTGTTGGAAGAATCTATATACTTCAACAAAGGATCATTTTGCAGGTGACTTGAACGCCCCTTCCAATTTACAGCAATAAAACAAAGAAATTCAACATACAAATCTTCAGGCAGGCCTTTCAACCAAACAAACGATCTAATATAGGGAGAATACCAATCATAAGATACTTGAATTTTTTGTCTCACCTTCTATTGGCCAACATAATTTTTTCCCCCCAAAGATGACGTCACATAAAACCACTCCCTCGTCTTTGAATTGGGCCTAAATCGCATCTATAAGTTGTCTCAGATGTGGATGATTAGGAACATTACAAGGAAGGCATCTTAAACCCCAAGTTTTCTATGACAGAGGGAAATTGACACTTATCAAAGTATGAAATGTTGCATGAAAAGATAATGTAGCTAGGCCATATCTAGAAGAGACAAACTATTCAAGAATCTAACTGAGATAGATCTATCTGGCAACACCCATGAAGTCCAAGACCCGAAATTGATATTCAACTCATTTATTTTTACCAGGAAAGCATTTGACGATCAAGTTGAAATCTATAAAAGACTGTCATTTGAAAATTTATATAGCATTCTTGAATATGGTGAAGATGTTGTGAAAAAACTGGCTAGTTGATTATTGGATTAAAAACCAAGATATTGAAGAGGCATTGCACAACCTCTCTATTGATCTAAGGGACTTGGAATGTGAATTCTTCAGTATAAAAATCTGACATGAAATCAACGTGACAACCATCAGGATCTACATCGAGGAGTGGTTCAAAAAGGTTGTCGACAAGATTGACAATGAAGGACAAAGGACGCTTGAGACGATTCCCATAACTTCCAAGGAAAGTCATAAAAGGACATCAATGAGCAAATGACAAGGCATGGGAAACCATCATAGTAAGTTCATACTGATCACATTCTTATGTATTTGTCAATGTCTTTATCTAGTTAGTCTACCTCTTTAAATAGAAAGGTTTAACCCAGGACTGACAATTTTGTCTTTCTTTTTTCCAGGTCTTGTTGTCTTCCATCGCCGACTTTCTTCTTTCTACAAGCTTGATTCTTGTACATATTTTATTTATGGTCCACAGGAGCCCCAATCCCAATCATTATGGCAAACACATTTAAATTTCAGAGAATATGTGCTGAACTATATATTTTTTTACAAATTCCAAGAGAGCTACTTTGGGAAATAATCTCAGTTGTATTTTGTAACCCAGTTTATTTGAATATAAAATATTTGAGGTTGTTGTATGGTGTTTTCCAATGTTTAATATTGTTTTTTTTAAATTGAGTCATTTTCCTGTACATCTATTGATAGATGAATTCAACCTCTTTCTACAAGAATTTAAGACACTCTCTGATCCGTAGTTAAACATGCATGACAAGCTTTTTTTTCCCTGCCCGACACTTTGATTTAAATAAAAGCTACTCTATTCACTTCTTACATTTTACATGGAAGAATAATTTTTGATAGGACATAGTTCTGTGGAGCCCACTCTATACTTAAGAAACAAATGGGTAGGCCCGTCCTTCTTTCATTCTTCGGGGCCCCATAAATAGAGTAGATGAATGACTCTATTTCAACATGGCAACTGAGGTGTTCATGTCATGTTCCTGTTCAATATTGTGCATAAATTACAACTTCTTGTATTTGAGGATATCCTTGCATATAAAAATGTTACGTCATATATTTCTTTTTCTGTTGCTTATGGGCTTGAGCAAAATTTGCTAGCCGAAAAACACCCTGCAAATTGGAAGATGGTTTACATTTGGACCACAAATAATCTATTAAGATACATTAATATGAATACTATTCGAATAAATATAAACAAATTCTCTTTAAACTTGAAGCCGACTTTGTCGACCTCCAAGTATATTACATAGCTGAGACTAAATGTTTGTTTCTCCATTTCTTTTCCCTCCTCTATACTTACTCGTTTTTCCCTTGTCTTCTTCCCCTCTATTATCCCTTTCTGGTTCTATACTTATTCACATTTTTATGATCACCGCTTCCTGGGTTGGCAGACTGGAAGATGCTCATCTTCATCTATATCGTCACATCATGAGCCCGACCAACCATCGTCCCTTTCAATACTTGGCCAATTATCTGACCGTCGGGTCTCGGGTTAGCGATATCGAACTCTTATGCCCTGTGTTCTATCATATACATCTTGCACCCAAAAAATTTGTGATCTACATTTTGGCCCCGGACTTGTCCAACTCGCCAGCTTCACTATACTTGGGTTCACAAAAGTTTCAAACCATTTATCGCTCTCTTCCATCCCTGCCACATTCGTCCCTTCCTAATGCATATTCATTATGCTTTTACTAGTGACAACTCACAAGAGAGGTTCGAAAAGATTGGCATTAATAAACGAATAGTAGATGGTGTTCTGTGAGATACTTACCCCTTTTTCCCTTTTCTTGTTCCCCTCTATTATCCCTTTATGGTTATATACTTAGTCATCTTTCTATGATCACGATTTCCTGGGTTGGCGAACTGACATATCCTCATCTCCATCTATATCCTCACATCACGAGTATGACCAATCGTCGTTCCTTTCCATACTTATCCAATTTTATGGCCGTGGTTTCCGAGGTTGGCACTATCAAACTCTCTTGTTGCTTGTTGCTTCACATACATGTTGCACCCAAAACTTCCGTGATCTACAATTCCAACCTGGACTCCTCAAACTCACAAGATTCACTCTACTCAGGTTCACAAAAATTTCAAAGAATCTATCGCTACCTTCCATCCCCACCACCTTCGCGCCCTTCCAATGCACATTAATTATGCTTTTATTGGTGACAACTCAACACACTAGTACGAAAAAATTGGCATTAACAAGCAAAAACCTCAAGGACATCTCCCATTAACACGCATTAAACTGCCATTTATGACACTCTGACCGACCATCATTCCTTTCCATTCTTAGCTAATTTTTTCCTCGTGTTCCGTGATATACATATTGCACCCAAAACTTTTTTGATCTACAATTCCACCCCAGGTAGCACAATCTACGAAATCGACCTCCCTATTACGGACTACTTCCCCATTCCATACATAGCCATTTTTTTGAACAAGGATTCATGGGCAAGTGACCTCTAGATTGCACTTCCATTGTTCTGTGACCTACAAAAAACACCTGGACCTCCGTGATATACAAATTGACTACCGAACTCCCACATTATCCCCTCTTCCATGTTACACATTTTGCACTCAAAAGTTGTGAGCCATACAATTTTATCGTCGGGGCCTCACGTCTTCTGGGGAACGTTTGTCACCCTATTTTGGATCCTCGGGTTGGCGTGTTCACAAAATCTCCAATTTCTTGTCGTTGTTTCATGTGCCCGCCACCTTCGTACTTCTTTCCAAATATGCAACAACTAAGGTTTAATGCTAACATTTCAGCATGCAACAACCGTAAATATCATCATTAATAAGCAAAAGGCTCAAGGAGATAGTCATAGTAACTGTCCCTACACAACTTGTCAAGATACATATAGAAAAGATCTTGCCAGGTAATGGGATATCTATTACAAATTTCAATATATTAGTGAAAACGAGTCTAGCCTACCGTTTCCCTATTCCATACTTAGCCACTTTTTCTATTGCGGGTTCCTGGATAGGCGGGCTCAAGATTGCGTTTCCAATGTTATGCGACTTGCAAACAGTACCCAAATTTCCGCGATATACAAATTGACCATTAGACTGCCCCATCATGCCCTCTTTCGTGTTACACGTTTTGCAGTCAACACTTCTGAGACATACAATTTGACCCTCGGGCCCTCACTTCTGTTGGTTATACCTTGTAACCCTATTTTGAAGTTCGACCGACCGCTTTCGATAATTAGCCATTCCTTAATTGTTGTTACTTGTCCCTGCCACCTTCATACTTCTTTCTGAATATGCAATTAGTAAGCTTAAATGCTAACAGGTCATCATGGAGGAACCATAAAGATTTCCATTAATGAGCGAAAGGCTCGACGAGATCTCCCATACTTTCGCGATATACAAATTGATTGTCGGACTCCCACATCATCCCCTCTTCCATGTTACACATTTTGTACTCAAAAGTTCTGAGATATACAATTTGACCGTCGGGGTGTCACATCTCCTGGGGAACCCTTGTCACCTTAGTTTAAAGCCCGTCCGACCGCTTTCCATACTTTCCCATTTCTTGGAATCTCTTTCGTGGATCCTCAGGTTGGAGGGTTCATGAAATCTCCAATTCCTAGTCATTGTTTCCTGTGCTTTCCACCTTCGCACTTCTTTCCAGGTATGCAACGAACAAGGTTTAATACTAACAATTCATCATGCAACAATCGTAAATATCATCATCAATAAGAAAAAGGCTCGACGAGATAGTCACATTGACTATCGCTACAAAACTTTCCCAAAAACATGCAGAAAATATCTTGCCAGGTAATGGGATATCTACTACAAATTTCAATATATTAGCCAAAACGAGTTCGGCCTATTGTTGCCCTGTTCCATACTTAGCCACTTTTTCCATTGTGGGTTCCTGGACAGGCAGCCTCATGATTGCGGTTCCAATGTTCCATGGCTTGCAAACAGTACCCGGAGTTCCACGATATACAAATTGACCACTGGACTGCCCCATCATGCCCTTTTCTGTGTTATGCATTTTTCAATCAAAACTTCTAAGACATACAATTTGACCGTCAGGCCCTAACCTCTCCTGGTTATACTTTGTAACCTTATTTTGAAGCTTGGCCGACCGCTTTCGATAATTAGCCATTCCTTAATTTCTCTTCCCCTTCCCCGCCACCTTTGTACTTCTTTCTAAATATGTAATTAGTAAGCTTTAATGCTAACAACTCATCATGCAGGAAGCATTAAGATTGTCATTAATGAGCGAAATGCTCGAGGAGATCTCCCATTTATATGCATTAAATGAAGATCTGAGGAGGGTTATATTATCCCTTCTGATTTTTCATCTCAAATAACATGGAATTTCTTTTTCAAGTCGTCGCGTTGGCAGGTTCACGGAATCTCCAATCCTTAATTTCTCTTCGTCGTACCCGCCACCTTTTCACTTCTAAGTATGCAATTACTAGTCTTTAATGCTAACAAATCATCATGCAACAGTCATCAAGATTGTCTTTATGAGAGAAAGGATCGAGGATATCTTCCATTCACATGCATTGGACCAATATTTGCAGAGGGTTATATTATCCCTTCCAACTTTTCATTTCAAACATTGTCTAGAGAAAACAGATGTTCTCGTAAGCTTATGGCAGCAACTCGACAGTAGTTCTATGGAGATACAGTGAATATCTTCGGTCATGAGGACCAGAACTTCTAGTGGTCCAAGGCATACTCTTACTATTCATCTCGTTCCTCCCAGAATGAAGTAATTTGGACCCCTAGAATCGCTCGTGCAAGCTGTGTCCATGAATTTTTTGACTGTAAGGAGGTGGTCTCTTGGTGCGCTGAAAAATATATCTCAAGCCAAAGAATTGTTCCACTGCGTGACCATTCTCTTGTTTCTTTGTCACCTCAGGTCTTCCACAATATGTTAAGATTGTCGGAGCCAACATTGATTTTCAGAGGACAAGACTGCAAGCAGATCCTAAAAAAGCATTATAACGGGTTGGGCCTCTTACCCAAGTTCCTGGAAGACCCGACAACAGTTCTTGAAGATATCAAAAAGTTGCAGGTTAGTTCTTTTAGAAATCCATTACGAGAAATTTCTTGGTTGTTTACAAGAATAATAGGACATGATTCTACAACAAGCATTTCCCGCATGGTTCTTTATATTTTGTATTTCGCAGTCAAGGAACAATCCATTTTTTATTGGAGGAAGCAAATTTCCATTGAAATATGTTCCCAATTGTCACGATTCAAAGAAGGGAATAAATTTTGTATGTCATCCTACTTGGTTTTCACGACAGCGTGTTGTTGTCTGTTTCCAAAACTGTCTTTGTCCAAGAAGGTAAACTATGAATTCGACCCAGTAACCTTCTGGTACCAGGCCTTGTGGAGGCACAATGCCTCACATTTTTTATATGAGGTTTTTAATGAATTTGTATCAGTTTTAAAATATTTATTGTTAGGAAAGGATGCTCCCTGGATGTTTGTCCAAGCAACCAAGTTTTTGGACAGGAAGGGAACACTTAAACAAATGGAAAATTACAGTGTAATAATGATTTTTGGCTCCAAGGAAAATCCTGCTTTCCTTCCATGTCACATCACGGACAAGATGTTTGTTACATAAATAATAAGGCAATACAACTACTGGTTGCATTTTTTCCATGAGAAGAGAAAAAAGTAATTCATTCATCTGCCTTGGAAATTTGGGGACATTGTGTTCAGGAACGTCAACAAGATTGATGAATTTGCAGGACATTTCAACAACTTGAACCTAAGATATGCTGAAAGGCTAAGAGGGTTCGACCCTAATGGGATTTTTCTAGAACATTTACTAGCAGTTGGATTTAGCAGCTCTTTTATCCATACACGCATGAACGAAGACAGATACAATGATGAAAACACTCCTACTCCTGACGATGGTGACGTGGAGACATTACAAAGCACAATTGAATTGTACAAACAACATGGAAAAGGCTTTGGTGAGAAGAGTGTCCAATCCCCAGCTAGCACTCTCAAGAGCATGACATCACAGAGCATCGCTCCAAAGGCCCACCCCAGTAAGAAAGAAACCCAAAATTCTTCAAATGGAGGAGGAGATAAGAACCCTCCTCACGGAAAAATTGTTAGTTATCACAAGCATCCCATGACGAAGAAGAGAAAAAACGTTGTAGGGAAAGAGGAAGAGCCTGAAACTGAAATTGAGGACATGGAACTTGAGACTTCTCTGGATAATGTAGTCTGCAACATTGATCAGCCCGCGGACGCGATGCACCATAGTTCCATAATGGAAATAGCTAAGATAAACACTTTTGACGAAGATGAATCCTTCGTATTCCAGAGCGTTGTTTTTGACAGCCAATCTAAAAATTTAATTATTTAAAAGAGAGATGTAAGAAATAAGAAAGGAAAATCTCGTTCAGAGATTAACCTTAGGAACATGCAGTCATCCCAAATCTCTCGAATTCACCGAGCAAACAGAGATGCTCTCGATGATTCCATTGGAGGCATTGAAGTGGAGAATGCCAGAATGAATGACTGCATCAAGGAATTGGAGGAAGATTTGATTCCTACCCCATTGTTTGCTAGCCCTTTAGCAAAACCCATGCCTTCCACCCCTGAAGCCAATTTAAAAGGATCCTCCAACCTCCTCACATCCTGTAGAGGCTATGTGGAGAATAATATCAAGAAAATAATGGTGCTAATTACTGAAGCCTAGGAAACATCACAAAATATAGCTTCTCTTGGAACGAGGGCACATGCTTTGCACATAAATTTGTAGGGGGAATTAAAAAATGAAGAACATTTATATCTAGAGATAGTGATCCCTTTTGGCAACCATGTCACCAACATGTCAGATCTGAGAAGAAGACAAGAAGATATCCCCTCCCCAAACCGGATCAAACAATTAAAATCATGTTGTAAAGATACATTTAAGAACCTACATCTCATTGTCAATTCATGTGAACAAGCCATATCAAAGAAAGAAGAATTACTCAAAAAACTGACCGAAATAGACTTAGCCGAAAGTACCAACGAGGTTCAAGACCCAAACTTAATCCTCAAGTCCTTTTCCTTAAACAAGCAAGCCTTCGATGAACAAGTCGATATTTTAAAGGGGTTGTCTTTAGAAAAATTTTACGACATCCTTGAATATGGTCAATATGACGTGGACAACTGGCTAGTGGACTATTTGGCACAGAACGAAGAAATTGAACAGGCTCTGGATAGTATTTCTATCGATCTAAGGAAATTAAAAAATGATATTTTCAACATAAAAATCCAGGATGAGATCAATGTGGCCCCCATGAGAAGCTACATTGAAGAATGGCTCCAAAGGGGAATCGACAAGCTCACCGACGAAGGGAAACAACCGGTTGGCACGATTCCAGTGGCCATCAACGAGAGAAATAAAAAGGCATCAACAAGTAAATAGCAAAGGGAGAAATAGATACCATCATAGTAATTCTATATTGATCACAACTTGCTTTCTTTATCAATCCGGTTATTCCACCTCTTTAAATAGAAATCTCTAACAAAAGACTGATAACTTCCAATTTATTCTTTTCAGGTCTTCCTCACAGTCGACTACTTTGCAAACTCAAGCAGTGGGATGAGATGGCCCAATCCAGGCCCAAGGAATATTGCCACATGAGGTTTTTGGCTCTGCTCTGGCCACTCCATGAATGTATTTCTATAATTCAACCAACAAATGCTAAGATTCGAAGGCTAGGTTCTGTCAAGATGGGAGATGAATCATAAATGCTAGTTATAAAACAATTCCATGAACCTGCTTGCATTGTCTTTGATCACTTGGGAAACAAGCCAAAACTACATACAACTGGGTGGGTTTTTTTATTACCATAATCTAAACGTTCTACCTTTTGGAAGTTTTACGACGACTTTTTCTATTTGATTTTGCCCAAAATCCGGTGAGGAATGGTTGTATCTGCATATTTGAGTGGCAAAGTTTGTATAATCCAAGTGCCTCAGTGGTTTTTCAGCATGTTGAATCCCTTTATGCATTCATAAATGCAATTTAAACAACATAAAATAGATATTTTTTCCATATTTACATCACCGGATTCCGGCCTAGAAACCCAAAAGGTAGAACATTTAGTCAACGCCTTTTTTATTTGTTTGTTGACTTTGGATTAACAGGTTGGAAATTTACGTCACTGCACATGTACATATTCTTACGAGGCTCGCGTTCTACAATTTAACAATCAATCAAAATTGCGATGATGATGAGGCTCACGTTTTACAATTTATAAAAATATATGTTGTAATCAAAATTGTGATGACGACGAGGCTCATGTTTTATAGTTTATAAAAATATATGTTGTTACCTTTTTATTGGAAAATAATGTTGATAATATTAATAGTAATAAGTTATTTTTGGGCAAGAAGTTAAATTGTAATAAAGGTGGTATTTAGTTTCATATATGGAATTAAAGTTAGATGTTATTAGAAAATACATGATTCCGCTTAGGAGTAGTTTTAACCATTTGAATGTAAGTGTATTTTGATTAGTTTTAA
>ML864317.1:26596-39510 GCA_009831015.1 Picea engelmannii | reverse complement strand
TAGGCTTACTCCTAGGGAAGCCAAGGGGGGTAGACCCTAGTTACTATGTGAGTTATTAAATTGATTCTAGGAGTTAATTTTAACTTGTTTAAACGTTGGGAGAAACTAGCCTATATGAGAGGCAAACAATGCAAATGCAAAACTTTCAATGCAAAGGCAAACCTTTCCCTAAGACAACTAAGACTAGTGCCTAAGGTTGGGGAAATGGGGTTAGCTAAATTACACAAATAGTAAAAAATAAAGTTTACAAAACTTTACAATTAAATTAGATACAAGGAAATGAAACAACTATCAACACAATAAAGAATACAAAGAATTAAATGCTACAACAATGTACAACTATCAAAAAGTGAAATAAGAAAACACTTGCTAGATCTAACTTCTAGTAGAGCAATAAATGAACTAACTCAAATTGATTTGATTTAGCAGGAATGAAAGGAGATAGTTAAAGATTGCATCCACAACAAACACAACTCAATCCACACCCAAACTTGAAATGCCCCAAGAGCAGTGCACAACTTCAAGAGGGTGCTCAATGGACCAAATGCGCAACTTCAAAGGAGATGAAAAAGACCACAAGAAAGAGCCTCCACGGGCTAATGCACAACTCAAGAGGAAAGAGATAAATCTTGCAAAGTGGCCTCCACAGGCAAAAGATGCACAACTCCTAAGCTCTACTAATCAACCATCCACAATGCTCAATAAAATTGCTTTAAAGATAACTTGAAATAAAAGTGTTGCTAAAAATAAAGAGCATGGACCATAAAATGAAATGTGAAGTTAAACCAAAGGTTGTTTGTGGATAAATTTTAGGATTTAGGTTGATTAAGTGAAGTTGAATCTTAGACTAGGTGACTTCCCCAAAACTCTCACTGCTTTGGCCAAAAGGACTGTTGGGTCCTCAAGAAGCAAGGCAAACAAGGCCTTACCCTAGCTCCACAGGTCAATCCAGAAAACAAGGGTGCTCAAAAAGGGGGACACCTAGTGTCGTGAGACCATCCCTGATCTAGCACCCCAAGCCGCCTCCACAAGTTCCTTGTTTGATGGCGAAAGTTGTGTCAGTTAAGGGTGTTCTAATTAGGCTAATAAATTGATACCCTATGAGTCTAAGATAGATTGATTTAAACAATTAAGGATAACTTGAGTTAAGTGCTTGAAATGAAACGAATTGCAAGTGCTTGAAAGAAAGTAAGTAAAAATGCTTGAAGGAAATGTAAGTTACAAATGCTTGAAATAAATGTACAAGTAAGTAAACTATGCCTCCATGGGCTTAAGCAAATGAAAAGATGTGCTTCTAAAACATAGATATCACTTGAAACTTGAAAACTAGAAGCAAAAAGCATCAACCATCTACCTGGCCTTATGGTACTGCATGGGTGGCAAAGCCAATCCTCTTTGCAGGGTGTAGGCAAACAATAAAGAATGAAATGACTTGAAATAAAAGTTAAACTACTTGCAACCTCAACAAAGGCACAAGATGGAGGACAAAGCCTACCGGTTTTGTGCCCAAGTGGGTGGAAAATAAAAGAAAAAATGAAATAGTTTGACTTGTAAATAAAGAAACTAATCCTAGTCACACAACCTTGCCTTAAGGACAAGTGGGGCAAACTTGAAAATAAAAACAATGCTGAAATAAAACTTAGAAACTAGCCATATGATTTTGCATGGGTGGCTAGGCAATCCACTATGCAAGGTGTAGGCAAACAATGAAAATAAAATTGCAAAAAATTTAAATCTTAAAGAAGTGCAAGCCCCAGAGACTCTCTTGGAGCTTGCTTACAATGGAGAAAAGAAGAAGAGATGTTGGGAAGATGTTACCCCAACTTGGGAGGCTTCTCTTGGACGTTTGGATGCCCCAAATGGGTTGTAGACCCTCCTTTTTTATGCAGACCTACAACAAATCAACAAGGAAAACCTTGCTGGAAAAGCTGCAAAAACACCAAAACTTGGGAAAAATTTTGTTAGTAATAACCAGAAACTTTCTGCATAAATTTCAGCAAGTAAAAAGTATATAAATGACCTATCCTAACATGTTAGAATGCCAAAAATATAATGGAAATGACCAGAAATAAGAAACATAAATTATTAGAGGGTAAAAGAGGGTGAAATGGAAAATTTTCAGATCTGAAATCTTCACATAAAACCCTAGGTAATCCTGCAAATCTTCAATGTTAAGCTACAAGAAACAATAGGAAGTGAATAGATCTAGATTGTAAACCAAAATACTTTGAAATACTTAACTATATGCTCACTAGATCTATGATAACACTACCACAAATCTATCCAAGCAAACTACTTTGCTTGGAATCCCTACTATAGATCTCTAAGCTAAGCATGCATAAGAAAAACACAAAGGAACAAGATCACCTTAAAAGTATGGCACCAAGAAGACTCTCAACACCATGGATCCTCAAAAGATTTCCTTTATCCAATAGCATGAGCAAATACTTGCGACAAGCTTGAGAGAATAGCAAGAGCAAAAGAGAGAAAGAGAGAAGAGTAGGAGAGGAGAGATTTTCGCATAGTAACACTACCATGAGAATAGATGAGAAATGAGGGAGGGGAGGCCTTTATTTATACTTGGGAGCCAAGAGTGACCCCTCTTGGATGCTTTCCAAGTGTCATTCCTTGAAGAGAGATTGAGCATCTCAAGGAGGGGTGCAACTCTAGGGTTTTGATAAATGAGTGAGGGGGTGAGGTGGCACCTTTTTTACTTTGGCCAACAAGAGATTAGACCAAGGGGGGCACACTTAGGGAGAAAGGGAGTTTCTCCTTTTAATTTTTTATTTTCCATGGTTTTCTCTCCAAGGGGGGCACAACTTCCCTAGGGGGGATGATGGAATGATGTGATGGCTAGGTGAGGGGGGTGTTTAAGTTAGAAAAAGTGTTTCCCTAACTTAGGAAAGGGGTTAGGAAATTTCTCCCACTCTTTCTCTAACCTTTTTGCTCATTATTTACAAAAATTGACATTTTGACTTTGTCAATTAAGCAATTGAATTGTTGACTCTAGAGTGACTTGGACTCCTCATGAACAAAGGCCTAGCAAAACTTGTCCAATTGAGTTGAAACTTGGTCCAAGGGTGTAGGGGGTCTCATTCCATTTTTTTTTAGTACAAATACCCCTATAAAAAATCTCAAGGACCTAGTTTTTACATTTTTACATCAAAAATAATTAAAATTAGCATTAATTGGGTAATTTTAAAAAATTAAAAAAAAATACTTAGACTTGATGGAATTCTGCAAGACTCTAGGATATGTCTAGCATGGTCATTTACAATATTCCTAGACCCTAGTCACCCATAGGGCTCGATCATTAGAACGCCTTTCACCACTTCGGAGGATTATTGTGGGAGTGAAAAACTCAAGGGTAATTAAAAAGGTTGGTTAGGCCAAAATAATTACCCGAGGAAAAAAAACACTCGATGAAAGGACTTCCCTAATGAAAAAGTCCTAGGTAACTAACCTAAAGTATGATCCATGCATGCATACCCATTACATTATTATCCCACGCAAGGGAGCGGAAATTCCAATTACAAAATGAAGTGTTGAGGCCAAAAATGCTTTGTAGAACCAGTAAGTCTTCAACTATGTTGTACCATCAGGTACATAGATTCATGGCACATGGAGTTGACCCCCTGGTCGAAATAGGTGGTCAACAGACCTGATAATTACGATCATTGTTGGACAGGAGGTCAATACAGTAGAAAGATGTCATAAGATCTCGGTTCAAATACAAGAATTGGAACTACAAATAGGATTCTACGCTCTACCCCTCGATGAGATGGATATGGTGCTAGGTGTTGGATGGTTGATGTAGTTGGGAACTTATACCACCAGCCTTGAAGAATAGTTCATGGAATTTAATTGACAAGGACAACACTATAAATTATACGGGGTTGAAAGTTTCCATCACAAGAAAAGTGATTATAAACTAATGGAAAAAGCGCAAGAAACACAGATGAACATACCACAACAGAAGCAAGGAAAGTATGTTACAAAGGAGCATCATGGTTTCACACTCAACAAACAGGTCTAAAGACTTCAGAATATGATGCACACACTAGAAACAAACCTCGTCAATAGTCATGTTGGGAGCCAAGTCAAAACTCTACAACCAGATAAAGATGATGCCACCAACAAAACATGCTCAATTAAGGACAAAGCATACTTTAAGGGGGTGGCAATGTAATAAACATCATAACAATAATAATAATAATTAGGCTAATTAAAGATCAAAGGACACACACCACTTCACATTGTGACCAGTCGATCTATATTTATATACCATCACGAGGCTCAATGTATTCATCAATTCATATCAATCAATCAATATTCAGTATTTCAATATACAATTGCAGAAATACAGAGTCAATCTCAGTAATAAGCAAGGACTGTGTATTCCACATTTCATGTCCTGCTGCTGTTGTATTCGTTTTCATTTCGTTTCATCTCATTATATGGGGGTCTTTAACACCCCTTTTTTTTGGTTTGGCTAATATTACTGGTTGTAATCACTAGTCCCTTTCACCTGTTTTAGTACATTTATAAAAATTTCAATTTCGGTTTCAATTTATAAATTTCAAGGGTCTACAGATATAGAATTTGTGTCAACAGATTCACAGAACAACAATCAGAGGAAAACTATGAAACATGATTCGTTGAAAACCCCTCCCGTGTCTCGAATCCCACGTGGGGACATGGATTCGACCTAATTCGTGTCCGACACGAATTAAGGTCGTGTCCTTCACACATGACATGACCTAAATTCGTGTCGGACACAAATTTGGATGGTGTCCCGATTTTTGTTGCCCGCTAGTCCTGATAATTACAACATTCTACGACTGCCAGGGCTAATCATCTTTTTACACCAAACTGTAATATCAGTGCTCTATTAATCTAATTCGGCTTTATATGGTATGTACTAACTGAGGAATCTGATGGTTTTGTCTAAATAATATATTTGTTTCATGATTCAGCTTGACAAATGCAGATTATTTATTTGAGGAAGCCATCAATTACATTAGAATGCTCGAGGAAAATTTGCATCAACTGAAGAGGAAGAGAGATAATCTGCTGGAAATCCAAACTGGAAAAACAACAAACGAGAACATAGAGATTAAGGTGACTGAAGTTTTATGGTAGAGAAGCAATTATTAATATTACTACCCAAAGAAGGCCGAGATACATGTGGAGGATTCTGGAGGAGCTTGAAAAGCATGGTCTAGATGTGGAGACCTCACATCTTTTTAGCGGAGAATCCTTTGTGCTTCTATGCTACCATGTCAACCTAAGAGGCAATATTTACCATGATCCTGCTCAGATACAAAATTCTCTAAAATGTAGGCTTAAATTAACTTATTAGATTATACACCATCCCATTGTTGATGTGAAAAAAGAAAATTACTTTGGGAAAGTTGCAGATTGCTTTGTTGTGGTTATGCACATAACCGTGATGCCATGACTGTTGAAAATAGTAACACCATTCAATCTGCTATGATTAAAAGGTTTCTTGTAATATAGTGGAAGGGCTTAGGGTACCCTATTAGTGCAAATTATTATAAGGGTTTGTCTTGATAGAGCAGGTTTTGGAAATTATATAAAATGAAGAAAGATATAGTATCGTACTCTGTCATTATCATTTATGTTACATCATACATGTTTAAAGTTTTGTATCGTGTAAATTTTCTAGTTTCTTACAAAATATGAATCTTTATGTCTAAATTTCATTTTTGTATGTGTAACTTTCAATTTTTTTCATATATAATTTTTTAGATATATATATATATATAAACGTGTCCTCCGTGTCCTGTTGTCGAGGTCAAAATTTCACGTGTCGGACATTCGTATTTCCGTGTCCTCCGTTTCCCGTGTCATCGTGTCAGGTGACTTAGGAGGAAAATCAATTGAACTTGAAGGCACAGACTTAATACAAAACCAATTAGGCAAATTACTAAAGCCAAACACAGTATATTTTATGCTTCATCGTGAAACAATCTGCTCAATAGCCCAAGAAGACCATTACTAAAATACATGACCACATAAGTGTAAATCAGGACAATTCCAACAAATATGTAGAACGAGGATTAGGATGTTACCCATTTTAACAAAATATATCTCCATCTGTGATTGACACCAGGGAGGTAATTGTACTCACCCATATGCATCGATAATTTCTTGGAAGGCCCCTGTGAACTTGTTGGTCCTGAAATATGTAGGTGGTGACTCAGTGGCATGCAGCGTATGGAATATGCTTGCAACTTGTGAGTTGCTATCAAAGGCTGCACGATGTAATGCATCTTGAATCTGTGGCACAGAAAGAGAGGCACCTACTTGTATCATATTGTAGATCCTACCAAATAGAAAATAAAACATACAAATAACAAAGAGATATATAGAAAAAACAAATCAACGGAAGTTGGCCATGGAATAAGCTTTCATCTCCATTCAAACCATGGGGCCAATAAAGCGGAAAAATCTCAAAAATACACAATAGGAAAGAAAAGGAAATGGCAAAACTACCTCAGATTTTGCATAGACAGGGCACCAACCCTCCGCAACAAGACACTTCTTGGTCACATCAACATTGAGCATGTTTAGTGTGTGATAAATACCTTTCTCCTTTTTCACCTAAGCAATGCAAACAAATCAGTTTTATGAGTTAATTATTGATAATGGTTTTACTGTCCCAATGTACTTGCTCCTTGTCTTTGATCTCTTTTAATACTCATCTTCTGGCATATTATGTTCACAATGACTTTTCAATGAGGATCTAAACTTTTAAGTTCAACTGCCTAATAAAATGAAAGTGTAAACAAGTCAAACAAAATAGCTCCAATAGAAAGGACATCATTACCAGCACAGTCCATTTTTCTAACTGATATCCAATCGTTGTAAGAACATTGTTTCGATGGCGGATTCCAGCATCAATTGTTGTTTTAAGTTCAGAAAGTCTTTCAAGTACCTGGATAAAATAAAAATATAAAACTAGTTTTGAGAAAATATAACAGCATTCCAACTTCAATTCTTGCTTCTAAGTAGAACATTTCAATGTTTTCTCCATTTTTATTAAAAAACATGTAAAACTTGTATATAGCATATCTAACTTAATTGTCCCACCAGGTCAGTAAAATATTTTTCAAGATGAAAACAACAAGAGTCTAGTTACCCCTGCTGGAAATTACCAGATCATATTAGAACACAGCATGAATGAATTCAAAGGGGGGAAAGTTAAAACGAATGCACAAAAGAAATACCCAATAAAGATATAACAGACACACACTGTTATTGGTGAAATTCAACTTTTCACATTCTACTTCTAAAGCCAAGGGCACACCATGACTATGCCATTATGTCAAATCAATTACATTAGCACAAAGCTCCCTTTAACGACAATGTAAATTAGAGGCCATATATATCATGTTCATATTGAATTTGAGCTTCAAGGATTTCATTAATCTACACTAAGATTTCTATCTAATTCAACATGCTTAGTTTTAAAAATAAGGCATGTTTCATGTTAGTTTGTTGCTCCAAATATCTTCTCCACATCATTTCCTTCATTTCCCATCATTTCCTATTTTTTAGGGATTTCCTAAATTCTAGGGAATTTTATTTTTAGAGAGTAGTTGGACTAGTGATCAGTCACCATTGTTGTGTTTGCATTAACTAGAGTGAGGGCACCTCACCTAGAGATAGGTTCCTCTTTCCTAGTATGCCCCACTCATCTTGCATTGTGAGCTCCACCTAGATAAGATAAGATAAGATAATTATGTTAATGTCCAACGAATGACCACAAAGTAGGTCAATGGGACTGTTCAGTACAATGATGTCTATACAAAGCAGGAGTACCAAAATATCTCATATATAAAGAACAAGAAATAAAGCCTGAGGGCTATGCTAAAATATGGAAAACCCTCAACTCCGAGTGCGGGTGGCCGCAATGGAGCGAGATGTCCAGAGAGAAAGGATCCAAGGACTAGATCATCGTCCACTAGATCTATCTCTCCTAACATCCGAGGATGAGTGAAGGAAACTCAAGATAGAATGGTGTCACGAGGAAGAGCTAGGAGAAAGATATGAATCACCTACCATGTTGTTGTCTCGAAGAAGTAACCCGTTGTTGATGTCTAGGTGATCTCGTCTACCTACTGATAAGAGATCTGGTTTGGTAATGTCTCTGAGGTCTATGGGGAGGGGGGATGGTTCCCCAGGTCTACACTGATCCGGAGTCAAATGCAATGATGTTATTAGTCTATCTCTTGGTGCCCCTAGCCGATGGGAGCACCGAAAAGCAGTAATATGATGAACAAGAACTGGTATAGGAGGAGGTTGGAGAATGTGGACATGAATTTTGAGGGCCTCCTGCACGTAGAGGGAAAAACATCTCTGATCTAAGTACTGGAAGAAACTAGATAGGCTCTGGATCCCCCTAAACAATCAATGAAATCTCCCACGGATCTCCAATAAATGGGCCAACGAAATATGAAGTGCTCCTTTATCTCAACCTCACAAAGATGACATAGCTGGCAAATCCTCTCGGCCCATGTAATTCGGTGGTCCGTCTCAACTCGAAGTCTATGTGATCCCACTCGAAACTGGCCTAGGGGGATAAGAAGAGAGTGCACCCAATGACGAGATCAGTATGGGGGTTGGATAATAAGTCTATCACTCACCTCTATGAAATGTTCATCATAGAAGGCTATCCTTGGACGTAACCCACCATGGGGGTTTGTCCAAGTGACCTGCACAAACTGTATATAAATGTCATCTTGGATGATCTTGTTCAACTTTTACCTTGTACGTAAGACGTGGCCAAGTGCATCCATGGAGTATCTAAATGGAGGAAGTCGATCTGTTGAAATACCAACGGACTCCAAAAGGACTAAGACCCTTGTAAACCAACACCTAGTGCAACCATGAGGACTAAACAAGGAAATGGACTCTAATGAGCGATAGCCCAAGTACGAGTACCGGTCTCAACCTGTTACTAAGTCAACAAAAATCCGAATGTGGTGTAGAAGTGAAACTAGGAGGAAAATAGTCTCAATTCGAAAGGATCGGGCACCAAACTCTGCAAGAATGATGTGTTGGAATATTGTCTACTTGAATTTGATGATGTGTCGAAGGAGAAGGATCTGCACTCTCTCAACTAAAGCCCAATCAACCTCAAGTAAACAAGGCCCCCAAACCTATGAACCATAAAGAAATGTGGACCAGATTAGGGAATCCATAAGATAAGATAAGTTAATTTCATTAATGTCCAACAAATGACCACAAAAGTAGGTCAATAGGGCTGAAGAAAACAGCAAGTATGAATACAATGTGGGAGTGCAAGCACAACTCCAAGATAATGTCGAAAATAACATAAAGAAAGAAACCTACAGTAGTACAGCCTCAAAAAACATGTATATGATCGTGACAAAAGGTACGGTAATCCAAATTTCAAAATACAGGTATGTTCAAGATTGGAAAAGTGGACAACTCAAGAATCTGTCAAGAGAGAGAGAGAGTGAGAGAGAGTTCTAATGATGAGGCTAATGATGTCAAGGTCTCTTGGGCCTGACGGTTGAGGGCGACGAGGGCGAACTAGGCACTGGCTCACTATCAAAGTCATCGGGGGAGGGTACTCCTACTATTCGAGGTCGAACGAAAGAAACTCTGGATAGATCTTTTGTTGCTGCTCTGAATCTGGGAGGTAGTATGAGGGACGAGAGACGCCATGCTCTAGATCCGTTCGGAGCTAATCCCTCTAACTATCTGAGGATGTATGGACGAATGCACGGTCCAGCACCTTTGAACTGGTCTCGATGATATTGGTTGATCTCCCAAAGGAGGAGGCTGAGGAGAGACAAGAGGTCTCACCAATCTACTGTCTTGTGTACTCTGGGGCTCTGTCACCTTTTGTTACTGTGATACGATGGATCAATATGAAACTAAGAGGTGAACTAGGCACTGTCTCACTGTCAGGGTCCTCAAGAACCATCGGGGGGTCCGACTATATGATCCTAGCGCGAATGTAGGACCAAGGGATACTCCTAGCATTCTAGGTCGAAAGAAAGAAAATCTGGATAGATCTTTGGTTGCTCCTCTAAATCTAGGAGGTAGTCTAGGATACGAGAGGCCCCCTGCTCTAGATCCGTTCGAAGTTGATCCCTCTAACTCTCTAAGGATGTATGGTCTGATGCACAGTTCGACACCTCCGAAATGTCTTAATGATATTGGTCGATCTCCCAGAGGGGAAGGCTGAGGAGAGACAAGAGGTCTCACCAATCTATTGTCTGGTGTACTTTGGGACTCTGTCATCGCTTGTTACTCCAATCTGATGGATCAACATAAAAGTAAGAGGTGATCATCTTGGTCATCCCAAGGCAAGGCATGGAGTGCAGGAACTGATATCTATGGTTGAAGATCTCTTTGATGAAAAGGGCTAGGGATCTCTAGTCCTAATACCGAAAGAAAGTAGAGAGGGAACCCCCTGAGTCCCTATAGAGGCAGTGATAGTGTCCTCTAATCTCATAATATAGGGGGCACCTAAAAATGAGATGCATCTCTATCTCTAGATCATGTAGGTGGCAGATCTTATCAAACTATGGTATATGATGGTTTGTCTCAATCTGGAGTCTATGAGAACTGACCCAGAGTTGGCCCAAAGGGATCCTGAGCAAGTGCATCCAATGCCTGCACGTATAAGGGAGGCGAAGGACGATGCCATCCTGCAGCTCCAAAAAGTGCTCTGGATAGAAGGACATCTTCAAGCCCAGACTCGTCAAAGGTGAGGTCCAAGTCACTTGAATGTACAAACTATAGATGTCCTCTCTGATAGCATGATTCAGTACCTCTCTAGTCGGCAAGAGATGGCACAAGGCATCAAGGGAGAAACTGAACAGAGGAAGGCGCTTTGGGAAGATATTCATTGAATGGAGAAGTCAAGATGCCTCTGAGTACCAAACTCTTGCATAGCCTAAGGGGTGATTTGAAGCAAGAGCCTCCAAGGAGCAAAGTGAGAGATAGGGGTACCGCTCTCTCCCATTGGTAGTCTCTGAAAGACCTGACTCTATGAAGGAAAGAGACCATGCAGAAAATGACCTCGAGGTAGAATGGGTGGACATCGAACTCTGCCTGAACAATGGGTTGCATAATCGTCCACTTGCAACAGATGATGCGCTTGAGTAGCAGGGTTTGGACACTCTCCATACTAGTCGAGTCTGTCGATAATAAGCTTGGCCCCCAGATCTCGGAGTTCTAGAGAACTGTGGGTCTAATAATTGCCTTCATGAGGTAGAGTTTGGACAAGATGTCCTAAAACTAACTCGGGAAGCATTGTCTCTCGATGAGGGCCAGGGAACTGTACCCTTTACTGAATCGAGATGAAGGGCCTACCGCATACCGAAACGAGGCCCTGTGAACTAAACTCCCAAGTAAGTGTAAGTTGTGGTGATCTCAATCTCTATCCCCCAGTAGTAGAAATGTAAGTCTATAAGAGAGCTTTTTGATGCATTAAAGATCAAAACCTTGGTTTTACCCAAGTTGATCGTCAACTGTCGAAGGTCACAAAAGTTGGCCAGTTCGTTGATCTGTTGCAGGCCAACAAGACCAAGTCGTCGACAAATCGAAGTAGGGAAATAAACACCTAATATAGAAGACAGTCATCCCCCTCCAAGATGTGCTCATGGAGGAAGGATTCTAGCTCATCAATATAGATCCCAAATAGGGTCGACAAGAGGGGGCACGCCTGTTTTACACCGATGGTACTCTGGATGAAGTCATAAAGACCATGTGCCATCCTAAGGCATCCTGAAACTGAGTCATACAGCATCATGATGGCTATCAAAAGGGTCTCAGATATGAGAATGTTGCAGAGCCTCTAGAATAATGCCTCCCTCGAAACTATGTCAAACGCTTTACGAAAGTCTACAAAGCAACTGTAAACCTTTGAAGAGCGATGACAAGCCTCCTCAATAATGGCTTGGAGTGTGAAAATGTGATCAATTGTTTGGTAGTCTAGGCTTCCAACCTGCTTGTCCTCTATTAGCACAAATTTCCACCCTCCAATTGAGCTGATATAACCTGTTATTACAGCGATGAAAACTTGGCTAATTGTAAGAGAAAATCCCCAAACTGTCACGGGCTAGACCCCTCTCCGTTTGCCCTAGTGCTTGATAGCCTCAAGGGGAAGTCCCTAGGCACTCTAGGTACCTTGTTGTTGTCTTTTAGGACTGATTTTCTGCGCTTAACCAAAAAAATAGTGAGTTGTTCGTCTTGGACAATGTGTCAAACAGTCCAAAAACGATGAGGAAAATATGGTTTTTTCGCTTCAAGGGTTCCTGCAGGGTTAGCACAATAATTATAGAATGGAAATAGAACAGAAAACTACTCAAGAGACAAATAAAATCACCATGAACAGTTCAGAAAAGTGACAAATCAGATTGCAAAGTTCACAAAATACTGACAAGAAAAAGGTTAGAAAACAAACACAAGATTTCTTTATTGATAGGCTTGCAAGAGGGTTGGTTGCGCACAAGTGGCAAGTCAACAACCAGTACAATGATCACTTTGCTCAAAGAAGAGTCACTAGACTAAGAGAGAGAGAGAAGAACGAGAAAGAAACACTATGCTAGTTGTTGCTGCTAAGAACCAACCAATAACCAATGAAGACCATCCAATATATAGGAGAGGAGTGTGAAGAAAATAGGAATTATGCGCATGAGGGAATAAGTGTGAGTGAGAAATGTGCATGGGTCAGTTATGAGTGAGAATGTATGCGCATGCTGAGTTAAATAATGGCTAAGATGCATGGAGGATAATTTTATCTTTCCAACACATGTTGGATTGCTAAATTTGGCCAAGGGATGAGGAAGCTATGAGTTAAAGGGAAATTCGCCCTTTTAAGGATTTCCTAAAATTTAGGAATTTTG
>WSFP011424072.1:0-22545 GCA_009831015.1 Picea engelmannii | reverse complement strand
GAAAGAAACCCTCTCTTCAACATCTTAGAGTGTTTGGTTGTGATGCTTATGTACATGTTCCAAAGGAAAATAGGAGTAAGTTGGATAATAAAGCTGAAAAGTGTATCTTTATTGGTTATAAAGATGGTGTAAAAGGTTATAAGATTTGGAACCCAGAAACCAAGAAAATTGTTTACAGTCGAGATGTTGTTTTCAGAGAGGTAAAATATGTGTCCAAACAGGAATTCCCACCAACGCAAGACGAACCTGAGAAAATAGAGCTTGAGTTGGACTCCATATTTATTGAAGGTACCCTCACCGAACATGCCAACTCACTTCTTAATGAACTTATCTTTTAACTTGGAAATTTGGGAATTCCACCTTGTGCATATGGTGGGCCCAAATATATCTAATTCCATCTCATCCATGCGTCTATAAAATCTATCATTTCCTGCAAAGAGATATTATCATTAGTTTAAAATAGTGACACATTATATATAAATTTCAAATAGATTATACATAACAATTAAATCACATCTTAAATAGCTGGACTCTTCTCTATTTTCATAGGCATGAAATCATTGTATACCAAAATTGTAATCGGTAGTGTTCCCATTCTAGTGACACATGAATATAAATAAAATCATGATTCAAATTGTGCAATGCCATTTTCTGCATCCACAACATCATGTGGATAATCTGGCATGTGCTAGTAAGTGTTGGGTATGTGTTATATTCTTTGCATGTATGTGTGTGTGGGTGCGTCAGATACGACAACTACGTCTGAAGATCCCTTCACCTAGAGCTCTGTCGTGTGCGTAGGGTTCTTTCCTAGGGGGGTCCCAGGGGGGGCAGGTATGCCCCCCCTGGTTACGCGCAGCATTCGGGGCAGCGCCCCAAAATTGTTTTTTGGGCAGTTTTTGCTATTTTTAGTTGATTTGTAAATTAATCCTGGATTAAGGGATTAGGGTTTTGGTATCTACAGAATACCTAAAAACATTGTATATATTGTATGGAAAATGGTGAAATTCAATATAATGAAAATAAGAAAGGTTTTCCCGGTTGAGGGTTTCCGGTAAAAATCTCTGTCTACTTTGTGTATGAGCCATTGATTAATTTATGTATTGCTTAAGAATCTATATGCATTGCTTTACTTCACAGGTTTAAAACTTACACATATGGCTTATGTTGTTTCAAGAATATGATTTTGAAATCATAGTTAAGTCAGGAAGAATGAACAAGGGCCCCAACCACCTGTCGAGGTTGGAACATGGAAAAGAACCCACCAGTTTGGAGGATACATTGTCAGACGCACTGCTACTCACCATTAGAAAGATTGATGACCACTTCACAGACATTGTCCAGTTCCTGTCAACAGGAATGGCACCTATTAAGTTCACAATTCCCCAGAAGAAACAGCTAGTGGTGTGCGCTGCAGACTTTTCACTGATAGTTGATCAACTATACAAAATGGGACCTAATGAGATACTAAGGAGATGTGTTATGGAGATAGAGTGACCATCGATCCTCACATAATCTCATGAAGGCATCGAAGGAGGACATTACGTAGGGAAAGAAATTGCACAGAAGGTTCTGAGAGTTGGCCTTTGGTGGCCTACCTTACACAGAGATGCTAAAAATTATGCCATAGAGTTGGAAAACCATCATGAAGAGATGAAATACCATTAGAACCACAGATGACCCTACAAGCATTTGAAAAATAGGCCATTGACTTCATGGGACCTATAAACCCACCAGAAAAGTGCACAGGAGCAAGGTATATCATTACTGCAACAGAATACTTAACCAGATGGGCCGAAGCTAGAGTAGTCAAGGACTGTAGTGAAACTACAACTGCATGATTTATATTTTATGACCTAATAACCAGGTTTGGATTCCCCAAGATCCTTATGAGTGATCAAGGCACACACTTCATCAATAAGACAGTTGAAGCCCTTACTGAATAATTTGCATTCCACCATCAAAAGAGTACACCTTACCATCCACAAGCAAATGGGACAATTGAAGCATTCAATAAGATCTTGCAGACAACATTAACAAAGATTTGCAGTATGAAGAGGAATGACTGGGATTTAAGAGTACTTGCAGTACTATGGGCCTATAGAACCACTTGAAAGAAATTAACAATGCAAACTCTTTTCAAGTTGGTTTATGGTCTTGAAGTTGTCGTCCCAATGGAATACTTAGTGCCAAGCTTAAGAATATTTTCCTTTACAAGTATGTATGAGACTGGCATTATTCAAGAGAGGCTTTCATAGTTGGTTGAACTGGAAGAAGACAGATTCATTACAGGATTCCACCAGCAGGTTCGGAAGGAATGAGAGAAGGCATATCATGACAGGCACATCAAGAAGAAGGCATTCAAGTAAGGTGATTTAGTATTGGTGTATGAAAGTAAGTTTATAAGACACCCAGGGAAGTTCAGAACGCATTGGCTTGGACCATATGTGATCACCTATGTTACAGAAGGAGGAGTTGCGCAACTGAAAACATTGAAGGGAGAATGGAAGGAAGGATTGGTGAATGGGAGTCAGCTGAAGTTGTATTATGACAACCAGCTTCCTTGTAGTTCCTAGTAAAAACAACTGGAAAAGGGTCTAGGTTCCAGGTGCAGTTGAAACTGGGTACCAAACATAGAAAAGATAGTTTGCACAAGGAGGGAGAGGAGGCATAAAAGCATAAACCAAGGCTGCCCTGCACAATCCAAAGTCGAAGAAAAATGGAAGGATCAGATCCAAAGTGCCTCAAGATGAGTCACGGGTGAGTGTTGGGGGCCTGTTAGCCCTTGGTTATGGAAGGAAGCGAAGAACAAGGAAGAAAAGGTAAAAAGAGAACTTCGCGGGAGACATAGTGACTGTCACTGGGTCGAAGTAATCAAAAGAGAAGAAAAGATGGAGTGAAGTTCAGAAAAGCAATCTATTGGACAAGAGGATCAAGGATGATAGGTAAGCAAGGAATATGGATCGAGGACAGCTCAGCAAGTGAAAAAATCCATCACTAGCACTGTGCAAGAAGAAAGAAAAGACAGGCTGGCGAAGCCTGGTAAAAGTGGGTCAAGTTGACCTAGGGTTTTAGACACCTAGGGTTTTGGTATTTAGGGTTTTGGCACCTAGGTTTCAGCCTAAGGCTATTAGTGAAATATTGTAATGTATAAATAAGGGTCAAGAGGACTTGGGTTGGGGTTTTTTGGTGTGATATTGTTGATGATCTAGCTACAGAATTGAGAGAGATCATTGTATTAAGAGAGAGAAGTGTTGAGAGAGAGAGAGCCTTCAAATATTGTAAGATCTTCAGCTGTGTGTGAAGATCAATCATGCAGTTGGGTACGCAGGAAGGAAAGAGGGAGAAAAGAGAAGATCTTCTAGTTGAGAGCATCGACAAGAACTGTATGCTTTACCTTAATAAGTCATAAGCACAGTTCTATGGACGTAGCCCTAGAGAGAGGGTGAATCACATACATATGTTGTTGTGTGTGTGATTGATGCTTTGATATTTGTCGTTGTTATGTTGTTCTCTACTTTATTGTATTAGAACAGATCTATAGTTGTGAAGGATAGATCTAGCTTGTTGAGTGATAGATGCATGTTGTGTTACTACTGTATTAGATCCACTTGACATTCCCCTACTTTTAGACATCTCTGTCCAACAACCCCATCATATCTACTTCGGGTGAGACAGCATCTGCTTCGCAGGTACTGCCGAAAGGGCCAGTAGCTTGGGCTTGTTGGTGCTCTCTTGGAGTGAACCTTGGGTCTGCCCATGTGCCAACAATGTCATAGAAAAATCATCGTATGAATAAATTTAGCTCTTTATATTTTAGAACTTGTGGTTGAACTAACATCATAGAGAGCCAATCCTTAATTTGATGGAAGATCATATATTCGACGATTTTAATTCATTTACCATTTTAAAAATTATGGTTGAACTTGACCTCATGAACTTAGTCCATCTCTAATTCAAATATATTATTATAACCACTTAGAAGTTGAATGGAAAAAGGTAATGAGTTAGTATATTACCAAACTAGTATTTAACTAAATTATAGATATTATATTACCAAACTAGTATTTAACTAAATTGTATCTTATCATCCATTAGGGTTTGTCGTGGAGTTAACAAATTTGCACTTTATATAGTTATCCGGTGGATTTTGGCGACATTAATTGTCTAAACCTTGTATGCCCTAAAAAATAGAAACTACTTGGTGTTGAACAATTATATTCATTTACATGGATTTACTAGAGAGCGAAGGAGGTTGGTGCAATTCTCAACCATGCCAAATTCAATTCAAAACTGGGAAAGAGTAATATTTTTAAGCTCAACAAAAAAATAAGAGGCTATAAGTTTTAATTTTGACATAGATTAAGAAGAACGGTGTTTACAAGGTCAAAGGTGTTTAAGAATACCATATAGAATTAGAAGGAACACCACAACGATTTTGTTTTTAACATGAAAATGGATTTAAATTGTGGATATTCTATTTATATATGATTTTTTGTACTTTTACAAACCATGGCAAGTAGCATTTAATGTTATGGTCATATATTTTGTATAGATCTCATAACTAGTTTTAGAATTCTAGAGTCCCTTAAATCAAAACTACCTGCTTTTCAAGAAGTGTACAAGAGTGCATAGTGGAAACCTTTCCAAACATTATTGGTCGAAATTTTTGAATCGATGGAGGAAATTGCAGTCCACTCACTGGAGAAGCCATGCCCATTGCCCAATATGTTAGGGACTTAACCTCCCTAACCCCTCACATAGGTATAATAATATGTTTTCTATGTAATAAAGGACGACATTGGTATATAAGGCCTAGATAATAATGTGAACAAGTCTAATGTAAGAAGACTTTATATAAGTTTTCACTTCTAAAAATATCTTCCTCTAGAATGATATTTGGATGATAGAATTAGTAGAAATAGGAGTAGAAGGCATGATAAAGCCTTGTCTTGAGGATTATTGTAATAGATATTTTCTTTGCTATAGGTTGTCCCCTCGAAGAGGCAAGTGAACTTGGATTTCTATCAATAAATGTGTCATTTTTTATGTTGTTATTCCCTATATTTTGTTACTATGCTATTATTTGCTACAATATTTTTGTGGATGCTTATTATAATACATATGGTACCTTACAAGTGGTATCAAAGCTATTTTCTCTATAGAAATTGTGGGAAAAAAATTTCAGGGCAGAGATGTGTACTATCAACATCATTAAAGCACAGAGATATGTCGTTCAATGGGTAAAAATGTGGATGTGGAAGACTACACGCAGGAAATATAGACAGTCACTAGGTTACTCCAAACAAATGTTTCGCCTTGTTGGAAACCTCTATAGCCTTGTTGGTACCCCTTCGCGTATTACCACATCAAACAAAATATGTACACGACCATCATTCCCACATACCATCAGGTATATCGAGACTCCCCTAGGTCTCCTAAAACCATCTCTAGATTAATCGATTGTTCATATGACTACTATACTGACACCGAGAAAAAAACTTAGGAAGACACTCTCTAGTACCTAAGTAATCGGGTAGTATGGTTAAGGGTATGTTCAAGCCTCCTTATTTAGTTCTCTGAAATATTGGTTCGAGTACTGTTATTCGACCCTACACATATATCAAAGAGATATATCACAGGGAAAACCCTTGTTTCTAGGACCCATGAAAACCCTAACCCCTAGGTATGGAACATAATAGAAAAGGAATAGAAGGTATATTTTTCCATGCGACCCTACCTCTTGCATCCTAGTTTTAAAATTCCTACACAATTTTCCTTGTAAACAATTTGGGAATTCCATCATTGTAGTATTCTTAAGGCTAGAGCATAACTCCACGAGAGAAAAAAAAATGAGTATAGTGGTCCCACTGACACCCATATTCGGGACCTATCCCATTGGGATGCTATCTTCTCTCTAATTACAGTGGTACCTATCACTTATGAGGATTTTTTTTCTGTGGACCCACCGACTCTTCCCAACACCCTTAATTTCCTCCCTATCCCATTTGATTCCTCTCTTTGCACTGATCATAGTGGTACCCTTCACCAGTAACTCCTCTTTTGTGTGGACCTATCAACCCCATTCCTATAGTTTCCCTTCACCATGGCCCAAACCCACAACCAAGAAAAGGATTTACAAATCAATGAAAACTATCTCAATTCCCTATCCACTATTATCTTCATGACCCAAAAGGAAATGAAACAAATCAAGTCCAATATGTCCACCATCAATTCCTTCACTCGTTCTACCATAGAGGCCAAAATGGAAGATGTGAAATAGGACATGAAACAAGGCATCAATGCACACATGGACCACAAGATTGAATCCTTTGCTGCCATGATCAATGAATTAATAAATCCTCTTAGAAGCCCTACCTCATCTGAACAACCTTATAACCCAGAAGGTGTTTCTTCCTCCAACTCCCAGGATTTTCATTCCAACCACCTTCATCGTGAACTATATCTTCCTTGAGTGGAGGTGAACAAATTTCATGGTTTGGATCCCATGGGTTGGGTCACTCAAATAGAACATTATTTCTCCCTGCATGAAATTACTGACGAATTGATCAAACTTCATTACATTGTTCTCTATCTAGATCCTAAATGCTAGCAATGGTGGTAGTGGCATAAAAATTCCTGCCAAGGATATGTTGCCTGGACACAGTTTGTTGTCGATCTTTATGAATGATTTGAAACCTACACACACCATTTAGGCCATTTGACTAATTTGAAATAGTCTAGAATAGTGGAATCCTTTATCGCCTCCATTTATCACTTGTATTTCAAAATAGAGGGCATGGCAGATGTCTTCTTCAAGGAATTCTTTATCAGTGGACTAAAGAATGAAATATGAGCCCGAGTCATAATGACTCACCCCAAGACTTGGTTGGAAGCTACTAAATGATCCAAGGAATCACAATAGGTCATCTCTTCCCAAACTATAAAACCCTCTAATCCTCACCCCAGACCCACCAATATCACCCCTCCTTCCACTCCTCTCAAGATTCAAAAGTTAACTCAGGAAGAAATGGTTGAACTCCAACTTAAGGGTATTTTCTATAATTGTGATGAAAAATATTTTTCTGGGAACAAGTGTAAAAAAAAAGATTTATATGGTCATATCTAATGATGTTTCTAATGAAGATATCGATGTTTCCCCTATTCAAGAGATAACCCAAGCAGATGATCCTACCACACCCTCTGATCCAAGAGAAGTTGAACCATTTATCTCATTGAACACCCTAGCTAGTTTTTTCTGCTCCACAAACCCTCAAGCTAATTGGATACATAAAGATTAGGAAAGTCATTATCTTGGTTGAATGTGAAAGCACCCATAATTTTATCCATTGTCTCATTTCTCAAGAGACCTTGTGTTATATCTGTGTCATCATCAATTTTCAAATCATGATTGCCAATGGTGGTTTCATGAAATGTTGGGGGCGTTGTGAAAATGTGCACCTACAAATTGGTCACTATCACCTAAAATATCATATGTTTTCTATTGACATGGGTGGTTGTGACATTGTTCTTGGTGTTGAATGGTTATGCACACTCGTCCCTGTCCCCATGGATTTTAAGGACTTAACCATGCAATTCCAACAGAAGGGACAATAGTATAAGTTCCAAGGCATCACAAAAGACTCCCTTGAGATCATTATCTCCCAGAGAATGGAAAATAAACTCAAAAAAGTTCATTCCGGAATTATTTCCTAGCTCCATTCCATTCAAGAAGTTGATACCCCCTCACCTCTTATGCATCCTGGCCTCCAATCTATGTTATCCCAACACCAATATGTTTTTCACACTCCGTAAGGACTTCCCCGTTCCTGAGGATTCCATGATCATTCCATTCCCCTAGTCCCTGACAACCTTCTGTTTCCCTTATCATCATCCCTTTTCCTAGAAAAATGAAATTGAGAGAACTATTAAGGAATTGTTATATCGATTATCTCCCACCCTAGTACTAGCCCTTATTCTTCTCCTATATTCATGGTACTCAAAAAAGAGGGAACCTAGTGCATGTGTGTTAAGCCCTAAATAGTGGCTCATTACCCCTTAATTGGGGCATATTAAATTAGTAATGTTATTTTATTTATGTCAGCTTGAGTCCATTAGTTGTAATTGTACCTCCTAGTCTCCTATATAGACCAAGGAGACATTATCATTTGGAATCAGCTGGTGTTTGGACATTTATGTGGGGTATAAGGAGGTTTCCCCCTCGAAGAGGATTATTACCTTAAACTCTCTTTTTCAAGGTGTTGAGTACTTATTCTGAGGTTTTTCTATGCTATATTGATATTTGGTTCTTAAAATATGGTATCAGAGCTAAAGGTCTTGGGGTTTCGCTGCTACATCTGAGACACCTTGGAATTTTCGCTATAAATTTTTTTATAAGATGTTTCAAAAGGAACCCTTTAGAGGATATTTAACAGACGGATAAAGGTATGTTGGGTTAAAAGATTTGAGTAGTGATAAAAATGATTAAGAATTTCATCTCCTAAGGCCTTATACGTTAGGATATATAGCCTATGTAAGATAGGGTTTTGGAATCATCCTGAATTGAGTCATCGCAGAATTTTTTCTGTAAAAACGTTTTTGTAACGTTTCAGACCCTCAAATCCGGAGAATATTCACATAAATTATTAAGTTATATGTGATAACAATTTCAGATTTTGGGTCATCTTACATTTGTAGATACACGATGTGGAAGATAGGGTATTTGACTAGTCCTATTGACTAGTCTCAAGAAGGTGTTCTGGGTAAAACATTAATAAATTCTTCCTAGAGTATCCAATTTGAGTCAGACTAGTTGCATTGGATAGTGGATAGTGTTTAGTATTTATAGTACAAGTTTCATAATTTTATACCAATTATTTTGTGTGGGGCATGCTATACAAGTGATATATCCTAGAAAGGCCAAAAATCACCAAGCTGCGGGGAAGTTACCATAAATTCTACTTGGCACATACATTTTTTATTAGACCTATGGTATTGCAGAGAAGAAATATCAGAGAACTACAAAAAAGAAAATTTCACACCCAGAAGGGCCGAAATTTTTGAGATACAATAAAAGAAAGATTGTCTAGTAGAACCACCTCAAAATCAAGGTTTAAAGTGATACTTGGACAAAATTCCACCAAAAAAGGGAACTTCTACACAAAATAAGCCTCCAGACAATCCTACTTGGACTCTTGATGAAGGTGAAGAAATGCGTAGGGACATGAATTATTTACAAAACAAGACAATAACAAAAGATGAACTACAAATGATGATGGATTCAATGGAAGATAAGTTGGAGGCAATAAATACTAAGATGGATGGTTTAAAAGGGGAGATCATGGAAGGATTGAAAATTTTCCTAATAGAGAGGACACCTGAAAGTGAAAATGTATCCCATGAAATTCATGATGAGGAAACAAGGAATATGAATCAAGAATGGAGAAACTCTAACTTTGGGTTGAAGACCAGCCACTTTCCTAAGATCGATATGAGGAAGTTTGATGGCAAGGACCCAATCACATGGATACTTCAGATGTACCAATTCTTTGATCTACATAATGTGCCACATACACAAAAGGTATGAATTGCTTCTTTATATTTAGAACCCAATCAGTTTGTGTGGTATCAATGGCTTTGTTCTCTCACATCACTCGTCACTTGGAAAATTTTCACAGAATAAATGATAGCACACTATGAGGATACATGGAGCAATACCTTATTTAGCCAATTGATAAATCTCAAGCAAAAGGGTTTAGTTACAGAGCACATTGAGAACTTCCAAAGATTGAATATAAAGGTAACAGATATTCCAGATGAGCACCTGATTGATGTATTCATAGGAACTTTAAGGGATAACATTCAACGTAAGGTTTGTCTTTGGGAACCCAAATCATTGGAGAATGCATTTAGGGTGGCAAGAAATGTTGAAAGTAAAAATATGGCTATGGCTACTAAAAGGACCACTCCTAACATCTATCGAGAGAATAATGTTCCTTCTTCTAAAACACCTCAACCTACAAGGTTTACACCTCAACAATTAGAGGGAAGAAACGAAAAAGGTTTATGCTTTAATTGTGACAGCAAGTACAGTAAGGGACATAAGTGTGGTGAGAAGAAATTATTCTACATAGATTGTGAAGAGGAAGAATAACAAGAACGAGAACAAGAACCATCTCAAGATGAAAATGTAGATGTGAATTCTTCTGAAGAGTTGACTCCCACAATATCGTGTAATGCATTGGTTGGAATTATCACTCCTCAAACCCTCAAGATCAAAGGATATATCAAAAAGAAAAGGGTAATAGTCCTAATTGATTCGGGTAGTACTCATAATTTCATTCACTATAAATTAGCCAAAGCTCTCAATTTCTTTGTATATCCAGCACCAGAGTTTCAAGTAATGATTGCATATGGAGGAACTATCGATTTCTCGGGAAAATGAAATAAGATCAATCTTACTATGGGGGAATATGTAATGGATAGTCCAATTATTTCTATACCCATGGGTGGTGTTGATGTCGTACTAGGAATCCAATGGTTACAATCATTAGGGACAATGGCTTTTAATTTTCAAGAACTTTTCATGAAATTTTCATTGGAAGGAAAAGAAATTGAGTTAAGAGGTATCACATGGAAACCCAGTAAGGTGATAAGCTCCAATGGCATGACAAAATTATTGAAAAAGGGGCATCAAGGTGTAATTGCACAACTATGCTCACTAGATGTTCAAAAGTATAAGCCATTTATTCCCCTAGATCTCCAAGGGATCAATGATAAACATTCCAAATCATTTGAATATTCCCAAAGGTCTTCCACCCACTTGAAATCATGATCATGATATTCACCAAATTCCTGGGAGTGTTCCTCCTAACATAGGGCCATACAGATACCCTTATACCCAGAAGAGTGAAATTGAACACATGGTTGAAGAAATGTTAGAGGATGGAATTATTAGACCTAGCCAAAGTTCTTACTCTGCACCGGTGGTAATGGTATTCAAGAAAGATGTCTCATGGTGTATGTGTCCAGATTATAGAATGATAAAGAAGATCACTATTAAAGATAAGTTTCCCATTCCCATCATTGATGAATTGTTAGATGAACTACATGGAGCAATCTATTTCACAAAGTTGGATCTTCGTTCAGGGTATCATCAGATTAGAATGAAGGAAGAAGATATCCCAAAAACAACATTCCGAACTCATGAAGGCCATTATGAATTTTTGGTCATGCCTTTTGGCCTTACAAATGCACCTTCCACATTCCAAGGATTGATGAATTCCATTTTCAAGCCCTTCCTTCGAAAATGTGTGTTAGTATTTTTTGATGATATACTAATTTATAGCAAGTCTTGGGAGGATCATGCGTGACATGTTAACAAGGTGCTACAACTACTAAAGGAGAAACAACTATATGCTAAACCATCCAAATGTTTCTTTGGGGTGAAGGATGTAGAGTATTTGGGTCATATTGTATCTCATGAAGGTGTCAAGGTAGACCCTAACAAGATTAAGGCCATGATGGACTGGTCAATTCCCAAAACATTGAAGAATATTAGAGGATTTTTTGGTTTGACAAGTTACTGCTGCAAGTTTGTTCGACACTATGGAAGAATAGAAGCACCTTTAACAGCACTAACTAAGAAGGATTCATTTTCATGGAATCCAGAGGCAACTAAATCTTTTGAACAACTTAAAGAGGTGATGTGCAAAGCTCTTGTCTTGACCACTCTAGACTTCACAAAAACCTTTGTTGTGGAATGTGATGCCTCGGGAAATGGAATTGGTGTTGTCCTAATGCAAGAAGGAAGGCCCCTGGCTTTTGAAAGTCGACCACACAAGGGAAAGGACTTACACAAACCCATTTATGAGAAGGAAATGAGGGAAATACTACATGAATTGAAGAAATGGAATCCTTACCTAATAGGTAGGCACTTCAAGGTAAAAAAAGATCATGATAGTCTTAAATAATTCTTAGAACAAAGACTATCTTCAGAAGAACAACAAAAATGGGTGACCAATATATTGGGTTATGATTTTGAAATCCTCTATAAAAAAGGGAAGAAAAATGTTGTGGTGGATGCACTCTCAAGAAAATATGAAGATGTTGAGGCCTTTCTTTGTGTTATCTCAATCATCCAAACAGATTGGATAATAGAATCAAGGGATGAATGGAAGAATGACGAAAAAGTGTGGACTCTCATTCAAAGGTTGCAACAGGATTCTAGTGCATCAGATACATTTACATGGAAAAATGATTCACTATGATACAAGGATGGCTAATATTTATGTAAGAACTCCCAACTCAAACAAAAGGTACTATTGGAATTGCACACCTCTCCGGTAGGAGGGCACTTGGGATTTTTGAAAACCTACCATAGGGTCAAGAAGGAATTTTTTTGGGATGGCCTTAAAACTGATGTTCAAAGGTTTGTCGTAGAATGTTTGGTTTTCCAACAAAATAAGGTGGAAACAATTAAGACACCAGGTCTTTTACAACTATTAGCCATCCCAAGTTAGTGTTGGGAGGAGGTTTCCATGGATTTCATAACAGGGTTACCAAAGGCTGAAGGAAAGAGTGTCATCATGGTGATTGTTGATAGACTCACCAAGTATGCACACTTTTTTGCACTCTCTCATCCCTTCAAAGCCAGTACATCTTCCACTGCATTCATGGAGATAGTTCAAAAGCTACATGGTAGCCCAAAGATTATTGTAAGTGACAGAGATCCCATCTTCACTGGAAATTTTTAGACAGAATTGTTTTCTTATTTGGGTAGTCAATTGGCTGATAGCTCATCCTATCATCCTCAATCTGATGGAAAAACCGAGATAGTGAAAAAATGCTTGGAAGGCTACCTTCATTGATTTGTCTCTGGTAAACAAACAAAATGGCTCAAATGGTTACAAATTCTGGATACTTTACCAAACTTGATCTACATTATGGATACCACTAGATCTATATGAAAGAGAAAGATATTCCCAAAACTTCCTTTCACACTCATGATGGTCACTATGAGTTCTTGGTCATGCCCTTTTTCCTGTGTAATTCCCCTCCACTTTCCAAAGTCTCATGAATCATATATTCCTTCATTTCCTCTATCATTTTGTCTTAGTTTTCTTTGATGATATTCTCATCTATAGTAAAACTTGGAAATCCCATCTCATCCATGTTGATCAAATTCTCCAACTACTCTCTAAGCACCATTTTTTTTCTCAAACAGTATAAATGTGATTTTGGAGCCTCTAAAGTTGAGTACGTTGATCATATTGTCGGAAACGATGGTGTATGTGTGGATCCTAAGAAAATTGAAGTTGTGAAGGATTGGCCTCACCCTAAAAATCTTAAAATATTTATTGTTTACTTAGGTTTAATGGGATATTGTCACAAGTTTGTTCATAATTATGGTAACATTGTATCTCCTCTCACAGCTCTCCTTGAAAATAATCTAGTTAGTTGGACTCCTTCAGTTGATCAATCCTCCCAAGCCTTGAAAGAGGATATGTACATAACTCTTGTTTCGATACTTATTGACTTGACCAAGACTTTTGTACTAGAATGTGATGCTTCAGGGAAATAAATTGGGGGAGCCCTCATGAAAGATGGCAGACCTTTGGATTTCACTAGTCAACAACTTTCAAAGTGACATTTGGGCCAATCTACCTATGAAACGGAAATGTTGGTTATTTTTCATGTAGTGGATCTCTGGCATCCTTATCTATTGGGGAAACGTTTCCATATTAAAATTGATCATCGTAGACTCAAGTACTTTATGGAACAAAGAATTTCCTCCCTATATCAATAGAAATGGATCACTGAGATATTTGGTTATGATTATGAGATTATTTACAAGAAGGGGAATTAAAATTTGGTTGTTGATGCTCTTTCAAGGAAATAAGAAGAAGAAGGGTCCCTCTTTTCCCTCTCTTTCATTGCTTTAGATTGGCTACAAGTTGTTCTCTAGGAATGGTTGCAAGATCCCAAACTTGCTTGTCTAATCCAACAATTGCAAAAATATCCTCAGACTTCTCTTTGATACTATTGACACAATGAGGGATTTTTTTATAAATTTCATTTGTATTTAAGAAAAAAGTCTCACCTTAAATCCATTGAGCTCTTGAAACTTCATGCTTCACCCACAGTTGGGCATTCAGGATTTCACAAAACTTATGAATGGGTCAAACACTCTTTTTTTTTGGGATGGAATGAAATAGGACATGCACACCTTTATGGTCAAATGTGACACTTGTCAGTGGAATACGGGTGAAATATTCAAAACTCCATGCACACTCCAATCGATCCCTAGCCCACATGCTATATGGACAGATATTTCTATGGACTTCATTGGACTTCATTGTTGGCTTACCCAAATCAGGAAATAAGTCTATCATCGTGGTTGTAATAGATCACATTTTCAAATATGCTCATTTATGTACCCTCCAACACCGATTCAAAACATCTACAATGGCTCAAAATTTTATGGATAATATCTTCAAACTCCATGGCATGCCTCACTCTATTATCTCTGACCATGATCCCAATTTCACCAACATTTTTTTGCAAGAATTGTTCAAGATCCAAGGAACCTAGTTGTAGCTCAACATGGCGTATCATCCCAGATTGATGGACAAACTAAAGTTTTCAAAACATTCTTGGAATCCTATTTGTGTTGGTTTTCATCCAACAGACAAACTTAATGGGCTTAGTGGTTACCACTAGCCGAATGGTAGAACAACAAATTCTACCATTTTGATACTCGCATGAATCCCTTTGAAGTGGTTTATGGTCAAAATGTGTTGTCTATTATATCCTGCTTTCCCTATGTCTCTAAGGTTCAGGACGTTGACCACACAATTACATTTAGAGCTAACATTCTTTGTGCCCTTAAATAAAATATTGTCATGGATCGTAATCACATGAAGCAACAAGCATATCAACGTCATTCATAATGTCAATTTCTTGAAGGGAACTAGGTGTTTCTTTGTATACAACCATATAAGAAAAATTCACTCAAAGATGACCATTGTCAGAAACTCACCCCGAAGTTTTATGGTCCTTATAAAAATTTTAAGTGAGTGGGATTGGTCGCCTACCAGTTAGCTCTACCCAATCACTCTATGATCCATCTTTTTTTTCATGTTTCATGCCTCAAGAAAGTGATTGGAAATAAGTGCCAAACTCAAACCAGTCTCCTTGAATTGGATGAAGAAGGCTCCATTTGGTTGCATCCCCAAGCGGTATTAGACACAGTGAGAATAATATTCATCAGTGCACCATCAAGGATGTTTTATTTCAATGGAAGGATACACCACCAGAAGATGCCACATCGGAGTCGGTTAATATTCTGCAACAATTTTCCCACCTAAAACCTTGAGGAAAAAACTATTTTTCAAGAGGGGGGGGGGGATGCTAGGGACCTAACCTCCCTAACCCCTCACGTAGGTATAATAATATGTTTTGTATGTAATAAAGGTCGACATTAGTAAATAATGCCTTGACTCTAATGTGAACAAGTCTAATGTAAGAAGACTTAATAGAATTTTTTGCTTCTAGAAAGATCTTCCTATAGAATTCTCTTTTGAAGATAGAATTAGTATAAATAGGAGTAGAAGGCATGACAAGGTCTTGTCTTGAGAATTATTGTAATAGATCTCTTCTCAGATAGAGGTTTACCCCTCAAAGAGGCAATTGAACTTGGATTTCTATCAATAAAGGTATGATTGTTGGTGTTGTTATTCTCTATATTTTGTTCTTTTGTTGGTATTTGTTGCAACAAATTTCTATTTTTTCTTATTATATTACATATGATACCTTACACAATATGTAAAACTCAATAGTTAAATTGTACAACAACTTTGTACCGATGCTTGAGATGCTTGTTAATCATTCCCTAGAGATCGAGGGTTGGATATCATATGTTGAATAGGGAATGAAAAGAATTTTGAAGAGGGGATGCAGGGAATATATAGGTAGAGGTGGAATGAGGAGGATAGTTCGATCAGTGGGATGATGATGTCTTTAGCATCAAACATTGATAAAACATATACAAAAAAAATGTATTCTTCTTGTGAATGATGTTAAAATTAAGTCAGCACATTCTCAATACTCATTGTGCAACTGAAAAGAGGAATATTTCTCAAACAAAAACTAATGCAAGTGAGTGTTTGGTATTTAACACCCAAACAATTATAAAACTCAAACAACATAAATTCAATAGAATAAGCATTGTAATGAGTGAACATAGCTCTACTTTGTACAAATATTTTCTTTTGAATTATAGATTTCAAGTGCCCCTAATTAATAGACTAAATCAATATACACATATGTAAGACCTATAAGAATAGGGTGTAATATATTACTAAATATGCTTAGAAATGTCAAAGAGTTATGGACATACACATTTAAAAACATATGAATATAATTGATTCCACCCATCGAATCCTTTCCCTCATCAAATACATAATATGTTGCAATGTGATCTAAAATAGAAGAATGCATACCTGAAATAACCTGCTTGGAAACTTGCATCTTTGAAGAGGAATAGATAACATGTCTACAAACCTATATACAAGCATATGAATCAAAATACAATAAATAACATGAAATCATATGTCTATCAAGAGAACAATTGATGAACATGACAACTAATCCACAAAAATGCAAATAGTTTAATTAATTTTAATAGAGAGAAAAATTATAATATAGAATAGGGAAATTGGCCAATGGTCATGAAGATTGCAGTAATGTTGCCTGCTATTTCATTTCCTAGAATAGAATGACACTCAGCCAAATTATATAGGTCAATATGAACTCGTGCTTGTTTATTTTGGTCTATTCACTTTTCTATTGCACAAGAGAAGATTGGGAATGACTCACTTCAAACAAAAAATGTGCACATGATGTTACAAATATTGATTTTAAAATAGAAAACCAATGTTAAAACATATAAGAAGGTGTGTTCATTGGAGAAATAAATAAGTCATGTAGAGTAATTGCCAGGGTAGCTCAAAATTGGAAGGTCCAAGCACCTTCAAATACCTCTGATATTTCGAAGTCAACTCCCCAAAAAACATTACTAAAGGAAGATACCCTATTTCTCATACCCTGGTACTCGTACTCATGTCCTAAGGTTAGTTAATTAGATAGAATTACTCCTATTACTATCATCAGATAAAATTCTTTATTAGTGTAGCATCTAGAGTTATAGAATATAATAGAATATCAATTGTAGGATCTATAGGGAAATATGATGAATTACAAAAAAATACATTCTCATTTTGATGTCCAAATTTTATCTCAAGGATGTCTAAACATGTAATGTACTCATTAGCGAAGACATGTAATAATGGATAAAGTTAATGATGAGAGTGAATAAAATCTTATCAACATAAAGGAAAAATAATCTCAATGAGGATCATATCAAAATAACTATATAAAAAATTATCTTTGTTACTTGGAACAAATGGGTAAAGGTCTTGTCCAAAAACTATATGCAACAGAAGAATATCATAATAAAAATTGGTTGTGACAAGTCTATGTAAAAGTAATAAAACAACCTTAGTAGTGTCTATGGAATTGATATACATGTAGATTGGTTTCTCAAGGTCATCATACTACAGATAAAGTAACATTTTCCATCATACATTATCTCACCATTGGAACAAGTGACATTCCCAAATAGAAAATTCAGCTTTTAAACAAGCAAGATGTCATATCCATAGGCAAATGCTCCCATACATTCCCTCTTTCAAAGGGAATAACCTGAAATGGAATTTTTATTGGAAAATCTGAAATTTACACAACACACCACCCAAATATAAAATAGATAACGACTATAAGACTTAAGATGTTCCATGTTGTGATGTAAAACATAGCATGTTTTCAACCATGAGGTGGTAAGTAAAAAAACACATAAAGCACCATTTTCCATTACTAATAGACAACAAAAGCACCCATATGGCTTCACCCCATGAGGCAAGAAAAGAAGTAGAAAGTGATGTTTTATATAAATAATGGTATATCTCAATATTAGAAAAATAGGCAAAGACGAGTGTGAACATACATCATAGAGTATTTGTGTTAGGATCTGATCCTAACCCCTCTCCATGGGTTATTAGTTAGCAAGATATGTTTTCTATGTAATAAAGGTCGACATTGGTTAATAAGGCCTAATAAATAAATGAGAATAAGTCAATGGAAGAAGACCTAATAGAAGCTTCCGCTTCTAGAAAGATCTTCCTCTAGAAGTTTCCTTAGAAGGTAGAATTAGTATAAATAAGTGTAGGAGACATGCATGAATTTTGTCTTGGATATTATTGTAATAGAACTATGCTCTGCTCGAGGTTTCCCCCTTGAATAGGCAAGTGAAAATTGCTATCATTAATAAAGGTGTTCTTTCTGGTGTTATTCTGGTATTATTTTGTATTGTTCTGGATATATCATTGTTGTTCCGCTATTTCTTTCTCAATGTTTTTTTCTGCATATTATATTATGTCTAGAATATTACAAGTGGTATCAAATCTCTTTCTAGGGCACAACTTGTGGGGGAAAAAAATTTCAGGGTAGAGACATTTTCATGTGTCTTTAAGCTACAAAAATCTGTCGTCACATGCATAAACCCGTTGTCAGGGAGTCATACATGAAGGAAATACAAGTGGATTTTAAGCACACATTTGTTGGCCACCCTTGTAACCCTTGTTGGTACCCCTTCGAGTGGTATCACATTAGACAAAACTTGTATATGGGTCGGACTAGGCATATTCAAGCCCTTCATAGATAAATCGATCGGTCACCTGACTACTATACAGCACTCAGGAAGATACTATCTCGTACCTCATGTAGGATGATACACACTTATTTGACACCTATCCCATTGGATTCCTTTTTTTGCATTGATCACCCTCATCCCTATCAAATTTTGTGACCCATATTTTCCACCCAACCCCTCATTGGTTACCCAATCCCAGAGCTGTGTCGACCTGGAGTCTAGGACAACAGTCATAGAATAAGACCTTAAATCCATCAAGGTATCCCAGCAATCACTCTTCCAACAACTAGAAGAGTTGTTGCACAACCTCAAGGGTAAGCATGTTGAGTACATTCCAGCTGACCCACAACCTTCCCATCATGGCCATACTCAGTCGTCCCACTCCCCTTGAGGATCTTCACTCTCTTGGAATAAGGTGCCAAAAATTGACATGCATAAATTTGATGGTTCTAACCCAGTTGGGTGGGTATCTCAAATGGAACAATACTTTTCCCTCCATGATATTCAGGATGATGAGACCAAACTCCATGTTGGGGTTCTATACTTAGATCAAGAATGGTGGAAATGGTGGCAGTGGAATAAGAAGTGTTATCCGGGATTCCCCACTTGGAGCATGTTCACCAAAGTTGTTTGTGCCCGTTTTGATCATGAATCTCATTTTTTGGGAAATCTCACAAAGCTATGCCAAATTGGATCAATATCAGACTTCATCACATCATTTGAATAGTTGGCTATCATAACTATGGGATTATCTGATGAATTTTACCTTGAATGTTTTATCAATGGATTAAAGGATGCCATCAAGGCTCAAGTGAGTATGAACCATCCTACTACTTGGTTGCAGGAATTTCAATTAGCCAAGGAAGCAAAGACCATCCTTCAGGCACCATCCTTTAAGGCTCCATTTTCCATTCGTCCTCGCCCAGGGGCCACCCCAACTCCAACACAAACCTTGAAGTTCCAAAATGTCTCTCTAATCGAAATGGTGGAATGGAGCAAGAAAGGAATTTTATACTATTGTGATGAAAAGTATGCACCTGGGCATAAATGTCGAGAAGAAATTTTTTTCTAGATTGATGCATCAGCTTCCTCTTCCTATGAAGACATCCCATCATATAAAGCTCCAGACCCCGAGGAGGCTCCATCTAGTGATCATGTTGAATATCTAGTTGTCAATCCTATGAATTCATTAGAACCAGTCATTTCACTTCAAGCACTTTCAGGTATCTTGGCTCTACAGACATTGAAGATCAAGATCTATATCAAACATAGACCGGTTGTGGTATTGATTGATAGTGGTATCACCCATAATTTTTTTCATTGAAGTCTTTTTGATGAGATCCATTGCTTTGTCTCCCTTGTTTCTAATTTCCATATTCTCATTGTTAATGGGGGTACTATGAAGTGTGGGGGCCTTTGTGAAAATTTCACACTCCAAATGGGTGATTATCATTTCAAAACCCACATGTTCTCTATTTCCATGGGTGGTTTTGATATTGTATTGAGTGTGGAATGGCTTCACACTTTGGGACCAATCACAATAGATTATCAAGAATAATATATGATCTTTCACCAAGAGGCTTACTCCTATACCCTTCAAGGTCTCCAAGTAAGCTCTCCTGAAATCATCAGCACTCACAGGATGGAAATATTGTTGAAGAAAGGATACCATGGTGTAATTTCTCAATTTAATTCCATCTAGGTCATTGAATAGGCCTCCCAGGTAGTTCCTCCTAGCCTGCAAATTATTTTGGAAAAGTACCCAAAGGTCTTCGAGGTACCCACTACCTTACCTCCATCCAGAGCTGAGCATGATCATAGAATCCATCTCCTTCTGGGCAGTCAACCCCCCAATTTAAGACCTTACAGATATCCATTTGCTTAAAAAAATGAAATCGAAAATATGGTAAAAGAATTAATCAAGGTGGGTGTAATTCGCCATAGTAGAAGCCCATATTCTTCACTAGTAGTGATGGTCTTGAAGTAAGAAGGTACTTGGCACATGTGTCCTGATTTTTGGGCTCTAAAAAAACTGACCATCAAAGATCAGTTTCCCATTATGGTCATTGATGATCTGTTGGATGAACTCCAAGGGGCCAGTTTCTTCACCAAATTGGACCTTTTCTCCAGCTATCACCAGGTTAGGATGAAGGAGGTTGATACTTTGAAGAATTCTTTCAGAACTCATGAAGGACATTATGAATTCTTGGTCATGCCTTTTAGCCTATTCAATGCTCCATCCACCTTCCAAAGTCTTATAAATAAACTATTGAAACCTTACCTTCGACAGTTTGTCGTGGTCTTATTTGATGGCATCCTCATTTACAGCCACACTTGGGATGGCCACCTTCTTCATGTAGAAAAAGTGGTCAAAAAATGTTTGGAAACCTACTTACGGTGTTTTGCTTCAGAAAAAAAAACACTAGTGGGTGTAATGGCTTCCCTTGGCAGAATGGTGGTACAATACTTCATATCACACAACCACTAAAATGACCCCATATGAAGCAGTGTATGCCTAACAACCTCTGATAGTCACTAACCACCATTGCAGCTATGAAGGATAATATCCACATGGTCCAAAATCGCATGAAGCAATGGGATGACCAACATCATTCTGAAATGGTTTTTCAGTAATGGGATCAGGTGTTTATATGGCTACAAACTTACAAGAAAATATCTCTCAAATCTCAAGGACATCATAAGCTGGCACCCAAGTTTTATGGTCCCTACTAGATAATCAAGTGTATTGGCTCAGTATCTTACAAATTGGCTTTTCTGGATTCTTCCAAAATCCATCCAATGTTTCATGTTTCATGTCTGAAGAAAGTGGTGGGACTGAATTGTCGAGTTCAAACCATCCTGTCAGAATTAGATGAAGAGATATTCTTATGGCTCCAACCCGAATTAGTCATCAACAACCAGGAACTTCAGTTGTGTGTCCAAACCATCAAGGAAGTGTTGATCAAATGGAAGGATACATCACCAGAAGATGCGACCTGGGAACCAATAGCCATAGTTCAGCAGTTTTTGCACCTGTAGCCCTAAGGACAAGGTTTATTTTGAGGGGCGATGGAATGTTAGTATCTGATCCTAACCCCTCTCCATGGGTTATTAGTTAGCAGGATATGTTTTCTATGTAATAAAGGTGGACATTAGTTAATATGACCTCATAAATAAATGAGAATAAGTCAATGTAAGAAGACCTAATAGAATCTCCCGCTTCTAGAAAGATCTTCCTCTAGAAGTTTCCTTAGAAGGTAGAATTAATATAAATAAGTGTAGGAAGCATGGGTGGATTTTGTCTTGGATATTATTGTAATAGAGCTCTGCTCTACTGGAGGTTGTCCCCTTGAAGAGGCAAGTGAACATTTCTATCATTAATAAAGGTGTTCTTTCTGTTGTTGTTTTGGTATTATTATGATATTTTTCTGGATATATCATTGTTGTTCTACTATTGCTTGCTCAATAATTGTGTTCTACATATTATATTTGTTAAGAACCAAATATCAATATATCATAGAAAAACCTCAGAATAAGTACTCAACGCCTTGAAAAAGAGAGAACTTCAGATAAGAAGCCTCTTCGAGGGGGAAACCTCCTTATGCCCACATAAATGTACAATTCCCAGATAATTCAAAATGAAAATGTCTCCTTGGTATATATAGAAGACTAGGAGGTATAATTACAACTAATGGAATAAATCCAACATAAATAAAATAACATTACTAATCTAATATTCCCTAATTAAGGGGTAATGAGCCACTATTTAGGGATTA
>ML864316.1:0-17183 GCA_009831015.1 Picea engelmannii | reverse complement strand
CATGTAGAAACGTCTAGGGCTGCATGGGTGACGTCCAAGGCCTCCAAAGGCCAGCGTTTAGGAGGGAAAGGCACAGCCCCCTTAGGTCTAGGTCCACCAAAGTGCCTCCAAAGGCAACGTCCTTCTTCATGGCAAAACCCCTTCATCTTCATCCTGCCCCCTGGCTGGGGTTGCAGCATCCATCAATGGACTTTGAGCCCTCATGAAGGTCCCAGCTAGTCATCTCTCCATGTACCAGTTCACCGGGAAAGGTCTTGTAAAGACAAGTACGCCCTCCAGGGGTCCATAAGTCGCAGACATCATAATACATAAATCATATCTAATAATTAAAATGCCCAAACATGTGCATCAAACCCCCCTTAACCCCAAACAAATGCTCAAAGACGTTATGCAATTTGACAAGTTAGGTTTGGAGAGGGTCTCAAGGTGTCCTATTGGGCTAACCTCTCATAAGTTTGGGGTGTTTCCCAGGTGGAGTCTAGTCCAAGTCATGTAAGTGAATGAGGTGGCATGGGGTAAATATTTGGGCATGGGGTGCATGTGATAACAGGGAAATGTAGAGTCTTACTTGTGGGTGCCTTTGTGGAGGGTGAGTTGCACCTTGTCATGGATGCAATTGTATCCTAGCCCATTCATTACCATTTATTATTAGCTTTATTTCTTTTGATCTTTTGCTCTTGTGCTACAAGGAAATAGTTGAGGGCCATTGTCCTGGCTTGATGACCAGAGGTGACAGCGTTATCCACAAACATTTCACGAAAATGAGAAGATTGGCTTGTGATGAGACCCTCTTTCTCTTGGCTATGCCACCAAGAGCCACTACCGTGGTTTGGTGACCATATAGGTGGTAATGTCATACCGCTACATGCCCATGGTCATAATAGGTCAGCTCGTGATGAGACCTCCTATCCATCAACTAGTACCTTGAGTGTTTATGTTATCTTGTGGGTCCCCTTTTCTTACTGAGAAGCTTTTCACTGCTTTCTCGAGGATCCCTAGGCGAAACATCTCGAAGGTTTCAAAATTGGATTTTAACTCTTGCCAGCTACTTTTACCCTATGGGCCTTTAGCCCCTTCTTCCCACGAGGTAAGGTACAACCCTTCCTAGTGTAGCCAATCCCAATGCCCAAACAAGGATAGGGGAGATGGAAGGAATAAAGATGGAAAGTGGTAAGTATGGAGGGAACAGACGATGACACAAATCTACCCAGTAGCAACCCATCCTAAAGGGAAATCAACTTACTAGGGCACTGTGTCACCCTTCCAGGTATGAACGAGGCAAAGAGCATAATTTCCAAGCAAACGTCGTGAAATGAAGAAGGATTCAATACAACATGTTCAAGTGCTTCAAAAATCATAGTGATACATACCATGATACCCGGACTCATTACCTCATGGAGCAAAACTCAAAACTCACTGGTAATTCAGGGCCAGGCTGGTGTGATGGATATTGTTGTTGGTGATACGTGGACTGCATTGAAGAAAAGAGGGGCCCTCCGGGGCCATGCTTAAGTCGTCTGGCTCTCCGTACTCCATGTCTAGGACCTGTGGGCCTCGAGACGTGATCTCCTTAGTTATCCCTAGGCTAGGGGACAACAGGCACCATTGCTAAGGATATAGTGGCTCAATTGTTTATGTATGGTGTCACACTCCTCATCTAGGACCAATTTGTCTAACGCTTTCATATAACCATCTTGAACCTCTAGTTTTCTCTTGGACCCACCACCAAGTGTTGGTGATGAAAGCCATGATACATGATAGTATTTAGGTGTAAGCATATATGCTCAGGCATGTAGTGGAATATTTAGCATTTCCCACCATCTTTCCACCTTTACACGAATATGATTATACAAGTTGACATCTCTAGGCTGAACAATGTTTTTAATCTTCCCAAGCATGTTATTCATCTACTCATACACCTCTCCAATGATTGGTCGATCTAAATTTTAAACCTAAACATGTGATAAATTGGCTTGGTGAATTGCAAAACATACTGGTAATTGAACCTATGACCAAAAGTGACTGTCAATAACAGTCTCCTTCACTACATTTGCACCATCTCTATCAATGCTCAATTCATCCCATGCATCACTCATCACCATAGCACCCAAAGCTTGTCTCACCTTCAATAGGTGCCTAAAGGTGAGGAAATAGCTAGCAAATCTAGTTTTTGCAATCTTAAGTAGCTACAACCTAGAGTGAGTACCATAAAAGTAATTGACCTTGTATGCCCAGTGACAAATTTGATGAGTTGCTTCCCTCTCTTGTACAAGTCATTAATCCATCCACATTCTCTATGCTTGACAATATCATGCATCAAAAGGAAGGTGTGCACCAAACACCTAGAACAAAAGATGTGTGGATGAGCTGACTCAATGGTTTTACCTGCTCCCTTACAATTTGTTGCATTATCGGTGATTACTTGAATCACATTAGAAGAACCAACATCATTAATGGTTTTCAATATGAGCTCTGAAATGTTTTGAGAGGATGCAATGATTGAGGAGGAGTCATGCACTACAAAAAACATTGCATCGGTAGTAGAAACACCAAAACTATTGATCAAATGTTGGTTTCTAACATGTGTCCAACCGTCAGATACAATGGATACCCCAAAGTTCGCCCAATCATATGTAAACCGCATTAGAGCTCTTTGAATTTTTTCTCTTTCCCATTTAGTAACACGGATCTAGCTTTCTCATAGTTGGGACTCTTGCATCCTTTTGGGGCTTTGTTGATGGCCTTAACAAGATCATGCCAAGAGGGGGAGCGAAGCACATTGAATGGAATACCACAAGCATAGAGAAACCGCACAACTTTTGCATCCACCTCACCATACCTTCTTCAATATCAAGGAAATCTGCTATTGTTCTTCTAGATCCAAAGGTTCCATAACCATGAGGAGATGGAGATGTGTTGCCACCAAATTTAGATGATGCATCAAATTGAAGCTATTGTTTTTTACCATACTTTCTTTGTCTCTCTTCCTTGGACATCTTAGGGAAAATTGAAATCCCAATGGCCCCCTTATTGTCATCTCTCTCCATTACTCCACAAAGACGCCTCCTCACATGGGTATATGAACCAGTATAAGGTTTTCCTTTGTCTCTCTTCCTTGGCAATCCTAGGGAAAATTGAAATACCAATGGCCCCCTTATTGTCATCACTCTCCATTACTCCACAAAGACACCTCCTCACATGGGTATATGAACCGATATAAGATTTTCCTTGATGATAATCATGATGACATACAAATTTAGTGGTTCCACCAACTTTCCCCCCTTCAAGTTTTGTCACAAATCTCCACAAGGGTGTCAATGAAGCTTTGCCACCTTCATTTCCCTCTTCATCCTCTTCAACCCCTTCCTCATTTTCATATCGTGGGTCAATGTGAGTATGACCATTGTGCTCTTCTTCCCTTTGATTCCTAGTCCCCACCAAGACCATGAAAATCATAAATGGAATGATAAACCACAAGAAGACCATTTTCCTCAAGTTTTAGATGAACAACCTGCAATAAAATGAGGGAGAAGAAGGAATGGGAAAGAGTAGGAGAGGAGGAAAAAACCACAAACAAACAACACAAGGAAAGGAAGGAGTTGGGGTTTGGGCTTACCTCTTTAGCTCTTGAAAGTTGAGATAGATGGTTGCATTTGTTCTCTCCTCCAAGCTCCTCTTTGTTCACTCTTCCAAGTTCTCACAAATCTACCCTCAAAAATATGCAAGACAAAGTCAACAAGCTCCCCACTCCAATCCCAAGCAAACAAAGATGAAAGAATGAGGAAAAGAGAGGGAGAGGAGCTCCTTTATTTTCCTCTTCACTTTGCCCTAAACCCTATACCTACTATAGGTCCCACCTCCACTTAAAAATTAGAAAAAAAAAAGTATTTTTTGACTTGTGCATGGGAGCATTCAAGCGGACTAAGGGAGCATGCTCCCAAGCTCCGAGAGCATACCAGGGAGCGTGGTGCTCCCAAAAGGACAGGGAGCATCCCAAAACTGCCAGGAGCGCACTCCCAGGGGCGCTCCCACTCGAAGCACAATTTCGGGCCTGGGAGCGAGGGGGGGCACTCCCGATAACACTGCCCATGCTTGACCCTTATAGTACTCCTAATGAGAGGTTGTGGGCAATGTGGAGAGAACAAGAACTTGTAAATTCTCATGATGGCTACCAAAAAGGTCTCTGAAATACCAATGTCAGACGTAATCTCCAAACAAAGCCTCTCGGGAGTGAGTTAAACAGCTTCTAAAAGTCTACAAAACAAGGATAGACTTTTGAAGAGCAACAACGGGACAAGGAATACTTATAGTAATCAATAATTCTTGAAGGAATCTTATAGTATTAGGTTCATAAATTTGTGCTTATCTTTTTGACAATTGATCCAAACATGCCCTAACGAAATTAGCACAACCACAACAACTGCTGCGATGAGCTCAACTCACATACACAATCACTAGATTAAGGCATGACAATTTCTTAAGCAATTAAGAAAACCATAAATGAATTTATGAATCAACATACACAATTAGCACTACATTGTGGGCAATAACTAGACACATTAATTTCATTAAAATGAACAACTCTAAACTTTGTACAGCATGATATGAACAACATAAAGCTTTACAGCACAACTATCTATCTATTGACCAACTATAATCTTAATGAACCCCATCCCATTTGTTCATATCTAAAATAATATATGTGCACAAACATCCAAAAGATGAAGATATACATAGAAAGAAGACAATTTGTGATGACTTTTTGGCTTTTGGACATAACAATTCACTAAGTTTTCCATCCATGTCGGTGTGCTCGTGTTGAACTAGGTTGTCTATATGTGACCAAAACAACACACTAAGGTAGTACGATTGAACCCTACAATAGGGTGACCCAGTCACAGGGTTAAAACTATGTGACTAAGATCTTTGTGCACCCACTACATGGTCCCAAGTTGCCACTATGATGAACACCAACATTATCTATTGCAATGCACATCCCACACTAATAACTCTCTAAAACAAGCATCCTCCCATATCTTTATCTCACATCTTCTCAATCCTCGAGGGTGGTATCCCTTCCCGGTTAAGCTCTTCACACAAAATAGGGAATCAAGCAATCTACCCTATATCTAATGGAAAAGTCCAACTTGATCTTGGTACCAAATCCCATCCACTCGAACCAACAAAATCTCAATGTAGCACCTTGGACATTAGTTGCCATGCTTCGCAAATTGTCTTGAAAATGTCTAACCATGAAATTTTAAAACCTTTTGCTCCACCAACCACATCACAAATCCCAAAAAGGACCCTTTCTACCACCCACATGGATAGCATCCTTTATAATACGACAAGCAAGAACTTTCCAAGGAGCTTTTCCACCTTGACAACACATGTAGTTGCCAACATTGCCCTATGATCTCCATATTAGTCAAGGAAAGCCCTCCATGCTCCTTTGCCATTTACAGATGTCACATGATACTAGTATGAGACATCTTTTTCAACCTTCTTTCCCTCAAAGGAATCACCTAAGGAGCATCTCTAAATTCCTATAGCTTGTTGAAGAAGGAAAAAGACGGGAAGGATAATATGTCCTACTGCTAAAATTCTATTTTTTATAGTGAATCTCCTTGCAAGTGGTATATATTGAGTGAATCGTCCTTGAAGCTTGTCCTCAACCCTACTCAACATCTAGTTGCATAGGTCTACTAGAGATCTTCATCAAAACTGATCTTGTTTCATAATCCCTAGTAGACCTATTATCCCCTAGCCTAGGGATAACTAAGGAGATCACGTCTCGAGGCCCACAGGTCCTAGACATGGAGTACCGAGAGCCAAACGACTTGAGCATGGCCCCAGAGGGCCCCTCTTTTCTTCAGTGCAGTACATTTATCATGAGCAGCAGTATCCATCCCACCAGCCTGGTCCTAAAGCAGCAATGAGTCTTGCCCCATGAGTTAATGAGTCCAGGTATCATGGTATGTATGACTCTGATTTTTGAAGCACTTGAATATGTTGTATTGAATCCTTCTTCATTTCATGACGTTTGCTTGGAAATTATGCTCTTTGCCTCATTCATACCTGGAAGGGTGACATGGTGCCCTAGTAAGTTGATTTTCCATTAGGATGGGTTGCTACTGGGTGGATCTGTGAAAAGTCATCGTTCGTTCCCTCCATACTTACCACTTTCCATCTATATTCCTTCCATCTCCCTATCCTTGTTTGGGAATTGGGATTGGCTACACTAGGAAGGGTTGTACCTTACTTCGTGGGAAGAAGGGGCTAAAGGCCCAGAGGGTAAAAGTAGCTGGCAAGAGTTAAAAGCCAATGTTGAAACCTTCGAGATGCTTCGCCCATGGATCCCTGAGAAAGCAGTGAAAAGCTTCTCAATAAAAAAAGGGGACCCATAAGATAACATAAACACTCAAGGTACTAATTGATGGATAGGAGGTCTCATCACGAGCTGGCCTATTATGACCATGGGCATGTAGCGGTGTGACACTACACCTATTTGGTCACCAAGCCAAGGTAGTGGCTCTTGGTGACATAGCCAAGAAAAAGGGGGTCTCATCATGAGCCAACCTTCTCATTTACGTGAAATGTTTATGGATAACGATGTCACCTCTGGTCATCAAGCCAAGACAATGGCCCTCAACTATTTCCTTGAAGCACAAGAGCAAAAGATCAAAAGAAATAAAGTTAAGAGTAAAAGGCAATGAATGGGCTAGGAAACAATTGCATTCATGACAAGGTGTAGCCCACCCTCTACAAAGGCACCCACAGGTAAGACTTTACATTTCCCTGTTATCACATGCACCCCATGCCCAAATATTTACCCTATGCCACCTCATATACTTACATGACTTGGAATAGATCCCACCTAGGAAACACCCCAAACTTAAGAGAGGTTAGCCCAATAGGACACCCTAAGACCTTTTCCAAACCTAACTTGTCAAATTGCATAACGTCTTTGAGCATTTGTCTGGGTTAAAAGGGGGGTTTGATGCACATGTTTGGGTAATTTAATTATTGGATGTGATTTACATGCTATGATCCATGTGACTTATGAACCCGTGGAGAGTGTACTTGTTGTTGTTGCAGGACCTTGCCCGGTGGACAGTTACACATGAGAGAATGATTAGCTCGGACCTTCATGGGGCTTAAAGCCCACAAATGGATGTTGAAACCCCAGCCAGGGGTAAGAAGAAATTGAAGACTTGTACCGGGAGAGAGAAGGACGTTGCCTTTGGAGGCACCCTGGCAGACCTAGACCCTGGAGGACCTTGCTCTTCCCACATGGATGTTAGCCCTTGAAGGCCCTGGACGTCACCATCATATCCCTAGACGTCATCCAAAGCTAGGGTTCCAGTTTGGAGGCATTTATGAACCTAGTGGCACGTGTGGGCATCATCTGGGGCTTCTGGAGGCCAAGCGCCCCACATTTCTAGCTCAACGTTCCACTTTTAGGGCTCAACGTCACCCTAGAGGGGCATGGCGTCACCCTTGGAGGTGTTTCTAGATACAACTTAATTTTTATTATGTCAAAATTGAATTTTATTGTAAATTGGCCAGGTCGACCTTATTTTTTATCTAAAATTAATTAAATGTCAAAATTTTGTATAAATAAGCATAACGTACTCTCATTTTCACATCACAACTTGTCATACAAGACAAGAGATCTAAAATTTGCACCCTAGTGAGGGTTATTGGCTGAAATTGTGAGGCGCCACTCTTGTATAAGGCTATTTTTGTAACTTGGATCAATCTTGGAAGTTTTGCGGTGATCTTGCATGGCATTCTCATGATTATTCTTGGTGCAAGTAAGCAAAATCTGCATTTTTGTCATTTACTGAATGGTTTGTTGTTTGGTTTTATTTGCTCATACAAGATTATGAAATTGCATGGTGTACTTAATGCTTGAAGTAAGAAACTTGAATTGCTACTTTCTTACTTTTTATTTGCCAAGCTTTTCATTGAATTGATCTAGTAACTAGTGAAACCCTAGAGCCCTAAATTTCATAGCACTCTAAGGATTTTGACTTAGTTATCTTTGCAGAAGTTTTACTCCATAAGAAGCCTAAGGAGAGCGAGGTGCTAGGGCTTAGAATTGCCTACACCCTGGCATCTTGTCTCTTGAGGTCAATGCATAGGGGGACTTAAGTTACTACTTCTCCTATGCATTTTCCCTTTTAGACTTTTGTGCATTATCATAAATTGATTTGCAGCCTTAGAAGAAGTCATCCACCTTGACTCCATTACCCTTGAAGGCACTAGTCCTCTTATCCTATTCCTTGACAAGACTACACTCAACTTCACTTGTTATCTCTACCAACTTTACCTAACCTGCTAACCTAGTTTTAAGGTACTAATTTGTTGTTCTTGCTAACACTGCTACAGCCACTATATAGCAGCTCATTTAGCTTATAAGTCAATTAAACCAACCCAGAAAATTGCATGACGCAAAGTACTATCAGTTGGAGTTAAAGTGTGCCTAAATTGCTCGTCACAAAGTGCATTTCTGAAGGTTTCTTGCAGCTGTCATCACTCTTGTTTTGTTGCTGTTACAGTTACTTTTGACAGCCTCTTAGATTCATGTGCTGATTGATAAGCCACCCAGAATTTGTATTAGGCAAGCCACAATCAATAAATGCTAAAAGTGTCCACTAAATTGCCTTAGCAAGGTACTTTTCTGAAGTTGTTTACTGCTGTCATAATTGTTAATCTGCTGATGTTATAAGTACTTTGACAGCCCTTCTAAAGTCATTATTTGGCTTATATTAATCTAGAAATTGTAAGTGGCAAAAGTACTATCATTGCAAGTTCTTTATCTTTTATTACATTGTCCTTATAAATTACAATTTCTGGATTTATTACTATTGCTACACATCTATCTTTTATGCATAAACTTGCTTGGTAGCAAACTTTTATATTGAAGTCATTGAATGAAAGCATTGATATCATTGGTTAACATTTGTTGTTTCTTTGGTAAAGGGCACGTATCATTCACCTTATTTCCCTTAATCCCCTTGACTTAACCATTCCAAGTGACTTCATTCATTTGAGTGACCTAGAGAGAGGGGTTGTATTACCTTGTCTTATCCTCCTTCATCAACCAACTAGGTCCTGGGACGTCTCCCTTCGAGCGAGGTTTTCCTCCTCCTAAAGAGAAAGAGGTACCCTATTGGGGTGACAGTGATAGGGTTACCTCCGTGTTACGTCAATCTTGACCTACTTGCCTTTAGGCTTTGGACAAGTACAGATTGTGTGATAATAGGACCAATGGTGCAACCAGTGATCCGGTGTAGTAGATCTTTGGTGGTTGCACAGTCTCAATAGAGTCGAAACCCTAAGCTTGTGATCAAGGGCAGTTCCACTCGCCCCAGGTCAAGTAGCATGGAGATAAAGGTAGAATGGTAGGTGAAGTCTAACAAGCGAAAGGAGGTTTCTTCCCTCACTGGTGTACACAAGTTACGGGGGAATTGAGCCCTAAGCAACACATGAAATTCTATAGGGATGTGATGGTTCACCTGCCTAATTAATGTACTTCATAACCTAGAGGAGTTTGAGATGGATAACCAATACAGTAATTTAGTACTTCATCTTCCTTTTGAATGAAGCTTTCCTTGCTATCCTGGAATGTGGAATAGAGGACAATACCCAATCATACGCAGACTATCTATGGTGTTTTACAGAGATTCAGACCAATTTTCCTAGAAGAGGTAAAATCGATTGCCTTTGAGCTTCAAAATCAAATGAACTATCATTCAAATGGCCCCTTCTACGCTATGGATCATTGTCAAGGGAGTGGAGGTGTGGTGCTTGCTTGCCCTTCCTATTTGCAAATTTTTGTGGTGGCTCGTGGTTCAGAGCCTAAGGATCGTTGTGTTTGGATGACATTGATGATGATTTCGGACCTTGATAAGGCTCTGTGTCATCTATGCTCGCAAATTCATCTCAAAGTGTGGTTGACTTTGAGATTGGATGGCTTCTTCACACCCAACGACGGATTGGATTCTCGAAGGCAATTTTAACATGGTAGAGTGAGAGTGTGAACACAGAGGCAGTACTAATACTTTGATTAGTGGTGCTAAGAAGCATGCTTGGTCTTGATGCAAGGCTACCCTTCAAATATTTTACGCCAATTGAAAACAAAAGGAATCTTACTATGTTAGATGGTTCACTTTCGACCAATTACCAGTAGGATCAAGACAGGGCTCAAGCTAGAAAAGATCGGGTCTACGACCCCTAGGAGGACATTTCATTTTCAGGCAAGCTTCACCCAATGGATGTTTTGATGGATGTTACAGAATCTGATCATTTTCTTATTTAAACTATGATCTCGATTGGTAACACGACTTACTCAACACTCTCAACTTTGTTTAATTTGAATATGTCTCATATGGAGTCGGCAATTTTTTGTACTTTGTTGGAGGGTCGGTTTGGTACCAATCCAGCCGAGTCAAAGCATGACTCTGTCGGTTCGGTACCAAACCAGTCGAGTCAAAGCATGAGTCAGTCTGTTCGGTACCAAATCATCCCTACTTGACCAAGTCCGTACCTACTCAGCCAAGTAGGTATTGGACCCTACCAAAATGCTATAAAGAGATCACCCCCCTATTTGCCTCACACCTCTCTTATTGAACAGTTGTGAGCATTTGGACTCTGGAGTTTTGAAGCAGCGTTGAAGAGCACTTAAGTCTAATCTATCCTAGCCAGGTGTACTATATGTTAATAGTTAAATGATAAATTTGTCTCTATGTTTTCCTCTTATTAATTTTATGTCTGCTACTAGTTTGAACTTTGAAGATTCAAGTATGAACTTTGCATATTAAGAATTTAAGATAGGGTTTGCAATGTTGCATATTTGAATTTGCAGATTGGAATTTTACCATGGCCAGAAGAGTCAAAGACCCTGCATGGATCCATGTTGATCTTGTTGATGAGCAGATTTATTGCAAATATTGCAAGAAATGCATAAAAGGGGGGGGTGGGGATCCATAGGTTGAAAGAACACTTGGCTGGTATAAGAGGCCAACTTGCCCCATGCATGGCTCCAATAGAAGAGATTGGATAGATTAGATTAGAATTGCAAAATCAGCTTGCAAAATTTGAAGAAGACAAGGCTAGGCAAAAGGAGTTGTAGCATGTTTTTCAGACTCTAAAGTCTAGAGGCCATTTAGAGCCTCATTGATTATGTATTTTGTTGTTGAAACTTGATATGTATTGCACTCGGTGTCATTTTGAAAAATTTTGATATATTCACAATTTCACCCTTATATGGATAATAGTATATGCAATATGCAAGAGCAAACTTTGCATATTTTGTCTCTAATGGTTTGGAATATTTTATGTTTTTTTAGTAAACTGAGTCATTGAAAATTGAAATCATATCGGTTTGAGTCAATCCGAGTCCGAGTTGACCCTCAACCAATTCTGAGTCCAAGTCTGAGTTTAAAAACATTGAGCAAGATGATGGCTCACAAAAGGAGATAGGAGTTGAACAATGGTCAGCTTAGAATTAAAGAGGTTTGCACTTTCTCGTGGGAGGATCTCAAAAATGTGGTCCTTTGGGAAGATGTTGCAAGACTGGAGATGGTGGTTCATAAGGGATAGAAATACATTGTTAGGGGGTGTCAAGGTACATCCCAACTGCAATGGATTAAGAAGGGTGATGAGGGATCCAAATTCTAGTTTGACTACTTCAAAAGAAAAGTGGCGACTGATAGGGTTCTTGGTTTGCGCCAGGCGGATGGATCTCTAGCAAAGGATCCAACATAGGTCACACATATGTTTGGATAGCATTTTAGAATAATTTCTCTCCATATGCATTGACAGATCGTGTGGTGGATGCCAGGAATGCTTGAAGGGTCATCCCACACAAAGTTTCTGTAGAAAGTTTGTAGTAGAAAACCTTAGATTTAGCAGCAAATAACTAAAGTAACCTTCAGATCTATACTCTAAAATTGTTGGGAAATACACAATTAGGCTACAATAATCATACTAAAGCAAAATAAGACAACCACACAAGAAGCAACACAAAGTTTACTCTGGAAACCCCACTCCTCTGGTGAAAACCAACAATGTTAGAGATCTCTTTTATTTTCAGCTAATGGTTCATGAATACATTACAATGGTTAACTCTGAGATAACTCCTCAGGTAAGAACTTCTTCTGGCACCTCCCAGAAGCAATCTGCTTCACTACTCAACCCTCTTGAGCACTCTTGATTCGAACTGTTATGTTGGGCGGTCGTACCACATGTACGGATCCGTACGGATCCTCTTCCTGCTCGTTGGGCGGTCGTACCAACTATATGGCACTGTACAACCCCTTTTCCTGGTCGATTTCTCGTCTGATCTTCTCCCTCTTGGTTGTACTTCTCACGGTATACCACAACGAGGCTAAGATACACCAGTTCGGCCCTCACTCGACCTCCCAGACCCGTCCGTACAGTATGTACAATTTGCCTGTGGTGATGCTTCTTGCTTGGTGAGAGAGTAAGAGGTTTGATCTCCTTGGTTGGGTGCTTGTATTCCTTTTCTCTAACTGAATCTCACTTAGATCTCTTGATTTGGACCCTAGCTCGGCCCTCCTTAACTGGTTCGACTTAGCCTGCCCTTGATCTCACTTGAAGCTCCCTCTATAGCTCAGATGGTTGTCTTCTCTAGAGATGTTGTGAAATGAGGCTCTCTTGGTCTATTATAAACCCTAGCCTTTCTCTCATTTAATCCTAGCCCTTAGATCTTCTCCTCAAGATCTAGGTCTGAGGGTGGGGACTTAATCAATCGTTGAGATAACTTAAGTCAAGATCAACAGTTGTGACTTAATCTCACATTGACTTAAGTCATCTCCCACCACTACTAAATAGTCTAGACATATGATGGCCCCTTTCACATTGCTAGACACCCCCAATGTGAAGGTACTTGCCCGAGCTACACTTTCTAACACTCTCTCTGAGAGAGGGAGGTACTAGCACTGGAGTTGCCTCCTCCATGATCTAAATCTCTGTCGGTCTCTCCCTCTGAATCTGAGAGGCATGCTCCCTCTGGATCTATATGCTTGGCCTCCCCTGTACTGTAGCTACTTCTACCTATTGCACTGAAGCCATCTGAGTATCCCCACTCATCCAGCTGGGACCACTCCCACCAAGCTACACTTTCTAACACTCCCTCTTAGAGAGGGAGGTTCTAGCACTAGAGTTTCCTCCTCCATGATCTACATCTTTGTCGGTCTCTCCCTCTAAATCTGAGAGGCATGCTCCCTCTAGATCTATATACTTGGCCTCCCCTATACTGTAGCTACTTCTACCTATTGCACTGAAGCCATCTGAGTATCCCCACTCATCCAGCTAGGACCACTCCCACCATGTAGGTATGCTAAGGAGAGCCTCTTGCTCTCTCAGGAATGATCCAACTGATCCTCTGCTCCTCCTGGAGCTGTAGATGGGTTGCCCCCATAGTCTATACAGGCGATCCTCATTGATGCCTATCATCACAGGTGGTCCTGGAACTTGACCTCTCACGGAGCGAATATGCACACCACAGCCAAGAAAGATGACATCGTAGCCTTGATACTCCAAAGTTGAGATTGAGAGTACACTAATTCTCAAACTTGGTACGTAAAGTACCCCTAGCACACTTAGAGTCATCCCTGACTCTATCTAGAGTGACATCGTCCCTTCTCCTCGAACTACCACCACGTTGGAGTGCATACGACATTTTACATAGCCCATGTCTCGAGCTGAGAACTCCTAGAATGCATCTCTCTCCCCGGTCATGTGGCAAGTGGCACCACTATCTAGGTACCACCTGTCTCTAGATCTGTACTCTGAGTCAAGGAAAAGTGTATATCCTTGAACATCCTGGAAAACTGGCGAGCTGTGGCAGCCAGCTACTGCTCCTCCTCCTCCTCATCTTAATCTTCCTCTTTTGCTGAAGCAACCCCCTGCTACTTCCTACCCTTTGCTCCCTTACCCTTCTTGGCTTGAGAGCACTGACTGGCGTAGTGGCCAAACTTGCCACATACATAGCACTTTATGTGCGAGAGATCCTTCTTTGACTTGCTACCACCTGTAGCTCCTCCGAATTTGAATTGAAGCTTTCTTTCCTCTTGTCCCCTTCTTGGAGGTGAGGGCGAGATTCTCCTCATCCTCATCTTTGTCCACGTCCTTTCCTCTGTGAATCTCCTCTTTGCAACAATCATCCCATGACCTATCACAACTTGGCAGGTTCTCTCTAGCCACTATCCTGTAATGAAAGGGTCCCATTCCTTTGGGAAACCCTTCAAGGCTAACCTGACTATCTCAGTTGGAGAGAGTTTGACTCCTACTGCTATGAGCTCATCTATCATCTGCTTAACCTTGGTGAGGTAGGCTGCTACACCCTCACCCTTGGACATCCTTGTATGTTGAAGCCTTTCCTTGAGAGCCATGATTATGCTCTCATGCTTTGCTTTGAACATGCTCTTGAGGATAGTCCACATCTCATAGGCAGTGTTCTTCTGACCAATGTGGTGGGTGAGGTGATCCTTTACCCCATCCAGCAGGCGTCTCTGGGCCTTGATCTCCAAAGTAACATGAATATCCTTATCTTTCGGATTTGTGGGTATTGTGGCTTCCTTCTCAACAATACTCCACACCTTGTTGTCCTGAAGTGCATTCCTCATGCAATACTTCCACTGCACAAATTTGGAAGCTCCATCAAGCCTATCTTCATATCTTAGGCCAGAAGCCATCTTGCTTCACTATGTTGCCCCCTTTCAACCCTTCTTGAAATAACCAGGCCCTTAGATCGGTCCTAAACTTAGCACTTTTGAGTTGTCCCTAAGTCAGATTTGACTCCCCTTGAACCGTACGGCCTTCTAGACTCTCTTACTCAGAATCTAGTCATACCCAAACATCTCTCTCTCAGTTTGCATAAATCGGCCTTACTGTTGTACGATCCCCTGCAACTCCTCTTCTTTTAGCGTGGCTAGACCATACACTCTACGACTCACTCCCACAAGGTCAACCCTTGACCGATCTGCTGAAATAAAGGTTGAATCAACTTGCTTGGGGTTTCTTGACTGCTTGGCCGATTCCTTCTTCTCTGTCCTGGAGCGCAAATTCTAACAATGCTTGTGGGTTGTTAGAAACCTGGGCTCTGATACCATGTAAAAAATTTGTAGTAGAAAATCTTAGATTTAGCAGCAAATAACTAAAGTAACCTTCAGATCTGTACTCTAAAATTGTTGGGCAATAATCATACGAAAGGAAAATAAGACAACCACACAAGAAGCAACACAAAGTTTACTCTGGAAACCCCACTCCTCAAGATCTAGATCTGATGGTGGGGACTCAACAATCGTTGAGATAATTTAAGTCAAGATCAACGACCGTGACTTAATCTCACATTGACTTAAGTCATCTCCCACCACTACTAAATAGTCTAGACATATAATGGCCCCTTTCACATTGCTAGACACCCCCAATGTGAAGGTACCTACCCAAGCTACACTTTCTAACAGTTTCTAGTGGCGATCAATTCGAATTGGACAATGACTTTTCGAAAGAGGATTTTTTTAACCTTTAGTTCTTTGAAGAATGGCAAGTCACCGGGGATCTATGGCCTTCCTTGTGAGTTCTACAAGGTCATGTGGGACACAATCAAAGAGATGACTTATGTTGCTTGGCAACTAAATTCTTCTCTTATGGATGGCTATCTAAATCTCTCAATTAAGGCCTTATCAAGCTCATTCCCAAGAACACAGCTAGAACACCATTGGGGGTTGGAGGCTCATTACCTTGGTCAGTGTCGAATATAAGTTTATGGCTAAAACAATGGCTTTGTGCATTCACTCGATTACACGGAAGGTAGCTCAGCAAGAGCAGATAGGATTTGTACAAGGTTGGTTTATTTTGGAAATTGTGGTCTCATCTTGGGAATCCTTGGAGTGGGCTTGAGAGACTGGCCAGCAGACGCATTTTCTAAAGATTGATTTTGACAAAGCATATGATCAAGTAGATTGGACCTTCGTCACAAAGATGTTGACTTGTTTGTGATTTGGACCATGATGTGTGGCCATGGTGAACATGCTTTTCTAATGCACCAAATTTGTCTTTGTTAACGACTCATTGTTGTCCCAGATTTTGTTGCATCAATCTATTTTCCAAGGGTGCCCCTTGGCCACGTATTTGCATGTTTTGACAGGGAATGCCTTTGCTTACCTATTGGAAGCTACTCATATTCAGGGCCATGTATGGGGTATCTTGCTTCCTAATGCATCAAAGATGGTCAACAACCATTTTGCTGATGACTCCCTTCTTTCTATAAGTGTTGAGAGGAGCTCAATTGATGGTGTCCGTGCTGGTTTAGATCTCTTTTGTTCAGCATCGAGTGTTGTGGTTAGTGACTAAAAGACAATTTTTTGGTTGGTAGGGTTGGATTCTCCACATGACTAGATTCCGACAACTTGAACTTATGTTCGACCTAAGGTGATTGTGAGGTATCTAGGCATTCCATTTGGAATGGGGCTCTCGCCGATGACTATGTGGGATTGGTGTCTGCAATGGCTTCAAAATAAGCTTCATGTCTGGCATCATAAGGACCTCCTGTTTGCTAGAAACTTGACAACGGTTTGACAAATTCTGCGAGCTTCACACGTTTATTATGTATCTTGTCGGTTGCCTAGTAGGGTACAATTTTGACATCTGGAGTAGATCTTGTAGTCATATCTATGATCAACGAATGGTGGGGAGAGGGGTCTTCCTCTGGTTCCTTGGGATATGTGTACTATGCCCAAGGATGAGGGGGGGGCCTCAGGGTGATTGATGTTGCCACTCAAGGTAGCATTCTACTGCCAAGTGGGTGGTGAGTTCTTTAGAGGGGTCTACGCCTTGGTAAATTTTATTTCAATTTCGGATGATGATTTCACAGCATGTATGCAAGCTTTGGAGGGATTTTGATTTGTGTGAATTTCTTCCCCTCGCCTATTTTAGGTTTTGGGCTCAATTATTCAGAAGTATCTGATCAACATGGAAATCCATTGTGAATCTCGTAGGGTGGAATTTGGAGGTTGCATCATACTTGTATTGCAAAGTTGCTTTCAAGCTCGTCGATTAAGCAAGAAAGGCATCTTCTTTTGGGAAGATCTATGGGATATAATTGTTTATTGCCAGAAATAGTGGCATATCTTGGCTCATGAGTATGG
>WSFP011424069.1:0-22546 GCA_009831015.1 Picea engelmannii | reverse complement strand
CCATAACTCTCAAACCGTGAGGAGTTATGTGACATTCCACATAACATTGGAAATGGCATGACAAGCATTATCCATCTAGGATAGTTTCACCAACAACTTCATTGATCTCAATCTCACTATTCCACATACAAGCATGGGTCCTCCAACCATTCTTCTAGGATAACTCAATCCACAAAGCGTCTTCCCATGAGGGCTTTCACCATAAGGGGACCACTTTGGAGTTCATCTATTTGTGCACCTTATCAATAATGATAAGACAATAATGATTCATCTTTGCATCAATTCACAACTGCATCATATACATTAACTATGCATCATGTATCAATGACAACTCATTGATCCATCTTCATCGATTGGTTTCCACTTGAAATATATCATTCTCATCAAGGAAAATACATATTATTTGTTCATCAATCATCAATCAATCAATTACTTGACATCAATCAAACCATTTTCATCAATGACACATGATCCAACAATCTCCCAAATAATCAAACCATTTGCATCAATGACAACATGATCCAACTATTGGTTGGTATCGGACTAGAACAGTCTGCAGATGTTGGTACCAGACTAGAACAGTCTGTAGACATTGGTACCAGATTGTGACATTGAATGATCTAGCGCATAAGTATCAGATGGTTGGGATGACATAGAAGTGTCGGACTTGTCCAAAGGTCAAACGCTACACGTGGAAATTTTAAACATTAGTACATGAAATATTTAGTATCCTATATTAATAAACCACAAAAAGGATGAATTCAAATATAGTTTACGTTATGACCTTATAAGTGACTGGAGATAGTGTTCTTTGTCATTTATCCAATCTTAGGTAGTCCAAAAAGGTATAAATGAGGATTATAATATGGTAATGGGGATGTCAATTTATAGGCTCAAAAATCACAGAGAACATAAATCTTGTGTTAGATGAGAAGGAATAACAAATACAAGAATCTCCATCAAATAATCATTCATTCATTTAGAACTACCATAATATTGTTTTGCATCATAAGGTAAATAATAATACTTTCAAACCATAACTCATCAACATATGGAGATAAATGTGCTTCATCTTTCATTCATTAAAATCAAAGGAATATAAATACATTCTCATACAACATAGGCCAAAGCCTACTCAAGAAAAAACAATGGTAACAAGAAAAAATGTGTGCGATGTGCTAACATATTTCTCTCATTAACACATATTATCTCTGAACATAAAAAATCATAGAAGAGTGAACTTTGAGCTCTGACTCAACTATTTCTTTGTAACTCTCTATCCACGTTCACTTTCTCTAGTGACAAAAAAAACAACTCATTTTGTATTCACATGCATTCCCTTATAACTTTCACAAAGCGTGGAAATCATAAATAAATTTCTAACTCATCCATAACCTTGACCATGACTAGTCGGGTTGGTACAAAAATAGTTACAAGATATTCCATGATCTGGCCTTCATGTGATCTCTTTAAGTCCCTTAAGTGTGGTACATAATGGGTTGGCACACACAATATCTCCTTGGTTGGTGAAAATGATAAAATTGGTATTGCATGGTGTATCTTTGTGGGTGCATGCATAGTTCTAACTTGTGGCATGCACGCAACTTCTAGAAAACATTAGGTGCCAACAGGCCCCTAACACTATTAGTTGGCTCATCCTCGAGCCAATAATGTTGTTTGGTTTATTAATCTTGTATTTAGTGATGACATACAATGAATTGTCTTAGTGGGATAGGTGAATCATGTTGCATCCCTAAACAAGTCCTTAAAGTTGTCAAAGAACCCCTTGTAGTGTAGTCAAGGTCGTGGCCTTCGAAATCTAGGATATCAACCTTTTCCTCATCAATATCAGTCTGGAATGGTTGATGATAGATGTATTTCAACACACTATCCATAACCTTATGCTCTATATGGGTGAATTCCCTCTGTCAGGACTTAGAAACATCACCCATGGGTCATTCCAAGCGCAGACTAGGGTGATTTCTCCATCTTTCCTTAACTTCATCTTCTTCTTGTCTCTCTCACATCGATGGATAGTGGGGAATATGTGGACCACTACAAATGATAGAGGGGACAGCCCATAGATTCGAATTTCCTGCTTCACCAAGGGTGTTGGTCCATGGTGGTTGAATCAACTGCTCTGGACCCTTCGCCATTGCGGTGTCCACTGCATAAGATTCAAAAAAATGTTCACATAATGGTTTGGCGACTCAGTTGCTAGAGTTGGAAAATTGTAATTTGTGCCCCCTTCCCAGTAAATGAACCGCATATGAATCTATCTCAGGGATTCAATCATAGGACTTCGGGCCTCCTTTGTAGACTGTAGCATCTTATGTACTACTTTCTTGCTGTAATTTTCCATATTGCTAGGGAATTCACAGTTGAATTCAAATTCCAAATACTTCTGTTTGTGAAAATGAAGTGGCCCTAGCTTATGGTAATTATAAATAGTTGTGGATTGAATTTTCCACATTACCACTCACTCTGGTAAGCATGTGTTCAGGCCTGGCAGTTATATGTGCGGCAATGATTGTTCCTTGTTATCCCCATTTTGTGGGACAACTACGAAGATTGTGTCTCAAGGCCCTCAAGATGCATATATGGAGTGTCGAGAGACTACATGACTATTAGTATCCATTTTCACATATAGAGAGCCTTCTCACCACCACAGGGGTCATACATTTTCAGATAGCATCCACCACACCAACTGGCTTCTGAAAGGAAATGGGCCTTTCTCCATGACGTACAAGTCAGGTATTATGGTAAGTGTCATTTCAATATTTGAGGCATTTGAGTATGTTGTATATTAGACTACTTTATACATATGATTGGATATTATTCCTTTTCCTTGTTTCACCTTGGTGGTTGACATTTTGCCCAAGTAAGTGGTATTCCTCAGGAATGGGTTTTCTACTAGGTCTTCCTCAAGAATGGTACCATTCTCGACCATTCTTACCACTTTTCATCACTTAAACCCCCCATTTCCTTATCTCTGGGATTTTAGGGTGTATTTACCCAATAAAGAGTTGTCCCTCATTCTATGGGAAGAAGGGGTTGAAGTCCCAAAGGGATTTCTATTGGGCATGTTAACAACAATCTTTGTCTCGGGCACAAGAGTACCCAGGTCTGCAGGTTGCACGAGAAGTGCCCAAGCGCAGCACGGAAAAATCTCATTTTAGGCTACAAGTCAAGCGAGCGAGTGAAGTTTTGTTGTCAACGGTCGAGATCCATCTATACAGTTGATCCACAGTCATCGGGATTTCGGGGCTACCAAGTTTCCCGATATATAACACAAGAGATGGCACCTGTATTTCAAGACAAAATCTGAGTCGTCCAATCCAGTTGGGGTAGCTGGCAGCCAATCAGCATTTCGAGGATCGACATTTCGAGAGATAAGAGACCTCCCATCCACTGTAGCTGAAATTGTCGAAATGTGAAATGTCAAAGGCACCTTTGAGGATGAGCCCACGGTCCTAGTGCCAAGTCACATCAAGCGAACCTTGGAATGGAGGTAGTCTCCTTTTAATGACAAATCCATCTCAGTTGTTCATCAGAAGGACACGCAGCGCAAGATCTGAACCACAGGTGGGGCCTTTTGAGATTTTCATAGTGAAAGTGTCGAGGGCATCCAGGACCCGGGCCCACAATGTTGCAGAGATAATCAGGGCCATCCATCCCATAGAGACACGTGGTGCATGACTAGTCTCCTCGCCTTTTCACCCATCGCGACTTTGAAGCACAAGGACCCAGGCCCACAGTATCGCGGAGCAGTCTCAGCCGTCCATCCAAAAGGGACATGTGGTGCATGATTAGGCTCTTCTCCTTCTTTCCCATCGCGACTTGGAAGAGAAAGAACTAGCTCCTTCCCATCCGCAAGATGCGAAGTGTCGAGGGCATCCAGGACCTGGACCAACAATGTTACCGAGATGATCAGGGTCGTCCATCCAAAAGGGACACGTGGTGTGCAATTAGGCTCCTCACCTTTTCGCCCATCACGACTTTGAAGCACAAGGAACAGACTCTTCCTATCCCTGAGATGTGAAGTGTCGAAGGTGTCCCGGACCTGAGCCCACAGTATCGTGGAGTAGTCTCAGCCATCCATCCAAAAGGGACACGTGGTGCGCGATTAGGCTCTTCACCTTCTCGCCCATCGCGACTTTGAAGAGAAAGGACTAGCTCCTTCCCATCCATGAGACGCGAAGTGCCAAAGGTGCCTTTAAAGATATGCATAGGGTCATAGCCTGTGGTCACTTGGGGGGCAACAGGAAGAACTGCGCAAAGGGTCGAAGTGTCGGATTTAGATGCAGAAGGCATCACCGTGTTCTCCAGGTGCCAGTTTAACTTGATATCAATCCTGATACCTGCTTGGAGTGAATGCAGAAGAGAGAGAGGGTGGTTGAAACCTCGCCTCACTCATTAATTACGAGGTATGGAGGTCCCGACAGGAAGTCCTCCCGTGGTGGTCCTCTGTACTGGTTTTCCCACAGAAGCCATGCCGATGTCCTCAACTCACCAGGGAAGTTTGTGCATGCTAATTCGGCATTTAAGGGCTCAACTACCCCTTAGCATGAGCCATGTAGAGTTAAGATGGTGTATGATAGAGGAGTGTAGGCCAGATTTGATTGAAGAGACTCCCCATCCTGAAAGTCTAGGATGCCTCTATTGGGAAAATTGTTTAGGAGTATATATACTTAGTTTTGATATTTTTCAAAGCATCAATGGTTGAGCAAGGCTCCTGATTGTAAAAGCTTTAACGAAGCACTGGTTATTCTGGTTATGCATTGACTCTTGAGACTTATTGCCTTATGAATGTCAGCTTCTTTCATATCTTTGTTTGCACTATGTTAGAACGACTCGGAATTGGAGGATCCAGTCGATTTGTAGCTGTTATAGGATGATGTAGGTTGGATCACTGTAACAATTGCATTGTCTCTAATCAGTCTTGTGATTTTCTCAACACTGAATGACTTGGAATTGGAGGATCCATTCAAGTCACCCCTTCAGTTCCCCGAAACTCTGAACCAAGAGGATCTTGCATTTAGATTTTTTCTTCTGCAAACTGCTGAAAGGCCTGTTTCCTAAGGTAGTTTTGCTCACTCCTCTCACCAAGTCTTCCACCTGCTCATTTTACAATCAACCCTCTAACTGAAGTTAGATCAAGACCTCCTTTGTTCTTTACATACCAGAAATGGTCCCTGAGCTAGAGTGATTACGTCTTGGATCTCTAACCATTTGATCATCCATTAAACTTATCATGACATAAAACTGATGGGCGTTGGGCTCTGCTCCTATTGCAATCTAGGGGTGACTTCTGATGCTAACATTTCTGGCACCGCTGCCAGGGACAAAGTTGAAAATTTCCCCCGGGATTGAACGACATTGAGCCTCTGATTCTGAAGGTGCATCAGGCATCAAAGCCTTTGAAGATTGCTACTTTGCACCTAGTGACTCCATTGTGACAACTCCACTGGAGTGAACCCGTTGTTTTAGTTGTGGCTTCTAGAGGTAGACATACACGGTCCCATCCACAACTGCCTCTAGCTACACGTGTAGCTGATTCGGTGGTGATTTTCAAAAAAGGAAATGCCTCTGAAGGAGAAGCTTCCACTGCCTAACCAGGTAATCCACCATCTCCTTTTGTAGAAACTCCATTTTCTCCTCCTCAGTTTCCTAGCAGACCTTTTTCTTAAGTTTCCCATTTCCTGAATTTCGGGAGTGTTCCTGTTGAGTTTTCCCCTCCCGGTCTGGGATTGGAGGGAGAAATCCTTGTCACTCACCTCTCCCCTGAAGTTGTACCTTGGCATGAGCATAGGACCACCAGAGACTTCCCCATTCCTAGCTTTACCATTCCTCCTCTTGTTACTATTGCCACTTCTACACAGAGATAAGCATCTGCTAACTCAAGCCTGTTATCCTTCTCCCTAAATCCCCCATTGTTTCCTAGAAGCTCATTCCCAGTATCCCCTTCTCTAACTCCTTCTCCTCCAAGTTCTCCTCCACCTAATATTCCTATGGTAGGAGAAAATCCCCCCATGACCAGAATAGGGGTTATTATAGCTGCTAGGTATGCTCCCCTTATGTTACATTAGCCTCTCAATGCCCTTCCAGTGGATGGCTACCTCAAGCAGATGCCCAAGTTTACGGGCGAAGGGGACATAGCTACAGAAGAATACCTTGAAGCCTTCTACAGTTTTACAAATGCCCATATTATCATGCATGCAGATGTATGGATGAGGTTTTTCGTCCATAGTCTTGAAGGTGAGGCTAGAAAATGGTTCAAGGCCCTGCCTCCTAGATCTATTGATGGGATTGAGGCTTTTGATAGTGCCTTTTTGAGACAATGGGGAGAAAAAAAGGAATTCATGTATTACATGACTGAGTTTGGGTCTTTGAAGAGAAAGGAAGGACAGTCTATCTCTGACTTCTCCAAAATATTTAATAAAATGTACAATAAGATCCCCACCGAGATAAATCCCTCTGAAGCTTCTGCAAAGATCACTTATGCCAGCGCTTTTGATCCTGATTACTGCCTCTTGCTGAGGAAAAGGAGATCCACCACCCTGGTCCACATGCAGGACGCAGCCATGGAAGTAGAGTCTAACATATTGGTTGTTGATCGACTTAGGAATAAGGCTGATAGAGACATATCCAGGAGAAGAACAGAGGCCTCCTCATCCCATTCCTCTCCCCTTCCCCTTTAGATGGATGAGGTGGCTAAAGTATTGAAATCCCTTTCGGCTAGGATGGATAAGTGGGAGTTAGAGGGGAAGCCCACGTACAGAAACCCCCAGAATATTGATGACAGAGGTTTTAGGAGGCCTGGTAACAATATGCCATAGACTTTGCCAAAGGAACAAAGAGGCAGAGACAGGGATGATCAGAGGATTCAGACCCCTCTCCAGAATAGCCTAGATTCTCATGAGGAAGGGGAGGAGGTGGATGAACTCGACCCTGAGATCCACTGCATCGAGGACACTTCCCCATTTCCTCATTTGACTCAATCTGCATATGAAGAATCCCTTATCAACACACAAATCAATGAGTTGATTAAAGGGGAAAAGGCCAGCAACACCCCTAACAAATACAATCTTAGGTCAAAAAATAAAGAAGGAAATTTTGATAGCCAGCATCAGCCCCTCATAGAGGAAAGGCCTACTAAAGCTGCAGCAACCACTAATAAAGAAAATAAAGCTTAGAATGCTTCACCAGCAGCCAAGGAACCTACCTCTGAGGTAAGGGAAGCTCCTAAGTCTCTCTCCTCCTTTAGTTTTGAGCATGAGATTCAGAAGATTAGAATTCATGTACCCCTATCCGAACTAGTTAAAAATGAAGATTTCAAAAGGTCCCTCACCAAACTGCTACAGTCTGAGCCCCCCCAGCCTTCCATGGACTCAATAAATCTCCAATATGAAAAGCCAGTAGTCGTCCTAGGTCCCATGGTAGAATATAGATATGATTCATCCCCTCCTTTCTACACTTCCCTGAACATACATGATAAAGTGTTGCATAATTGCCTCATGGATTCAGGAGCTTCCCACAACCTTATGCCCAAAATAGTCATGGAAGAGTTGGGACTGGAAGTGACAAAGGCTTATTATGATTTGTACTCTTTTGATTCAAGGAGGGTGCAATGTCTTGGAGTCATCAAAGATTTGGTGGTCTCTTTATTTCAGCTTCCAATGAAGAGTGTGGTCATGGACATTATGGTAGTTGATGTTCCCCCCAAGTTTGGCATGTTGTTGTCTAGGTCTTGGATTAAAAGGCTTGGAGGAACATTATATATGGATCTCACATATGCCACCATTCCAGTCTTTGGAGGGGAACACAGGAGGTTGTACAGAGAGGCCCAGCTAGCCTATATTGTAAGTGATGAAACAAACCCCACCAATCATCCCATCTTTGCACTTGACACTGATTTGGGGTCTAGCTTATTGCAGATCACCGACGCTCCTGAAGCCCCTTTCCAAATCAGAAAGCAACCCTTATTTGATTATGGGACACCTCCTCCAAACACCCCCATATGGAAAATGTTTTTCGACAGAGCTTCTTCTAGTGAAGGCGTTGGTGCTGGAGTGGTCTTTGTGTCGCCTTGTCAGGAAACCATATCCCTGTCATACAATCTTGAATTTGAAGAAACTAATAATGTGGAAAAATATGAAGCTCTTGTTCTAGGTTTAAGGGCTGCAAAAGAAATGGGAATTCGGGAGGTAGCAATGTTCGGAGATGCAGAATTGATAGTCCAGCAGATCAGAAATTCTTATCAAGACAAGCATCCTCGACTTAGGAGTTACATAAATGAGGTATGGGACCTAATCGATAGTTTCTTCTCAGCATTTAATATTTCTTTCGTCCTAAGAGAGAAGAACACAGTGGCAGATTCCTTGGCTACATCAGCAAGCAATTTCAAAGTGCCCTTGCCACCCAAATTCAGATACGATATGGAAGTAAAATACAGGTGATCCATACCTAACAATGTCAAACATTGGAAGGTGTTCAAGGATGATCTTGAGATCAAAAGATTCTTGGAGACCATCGAAGAATTTTCAGAGATGCATATTGACCAAGACTCTTTCTCTAAAGAAAAGCTTGATGGGGGTAATTTTCTAAATAAGATTGCAGAGCGTAACATTATGCAGCTGCCCAGCAATCATATTCCAAGGGGACTGGTTCCATTGGAAAGGATTTTTGATAGAGATGATGTGGCATTAAAAGGGGAAATCTCAGAGGATGAAGCTGATACAACTCAATGCAACATTGGCACTGAGAATGAACCCAATTTTGTCAAATTGTCCAGAAGTCTGACAAAGGAGCAAAGGGCTGAATATGCTAAACTATTGAGGGATTTTGCTGATGTTTTTGCCTGAACCTATGAAGGTCTCAAGACATATGACACTTATGTCATTGAGCATAAAATCTTGTTGAAAAAGGAGGCAAATCCATTTAGGCAGAAGCTAAGACAGATCAATCCTTTGTTGGTGCCTATCATGGAGAGGGAAGTGAAGAAACTTCTACAGGCCCAGATCATCGTTCCACTAAGATATTCAGAGTGGGTGGCCAACTTGGTCCTAGTAAGGAAGAAGAATGGAGAAATTAGACTCTGTGTAGATTTTAGAAACCTAAATAGGAGCTCACAAAAGGACAATTACCCCTTACAAAAAATGGAACATATATTGCAGAGGGTGACAGGAGCATCCAGGATTTCCATGATCGATGGCTTCTCTGGCTACAATCAAATCTCTGTTCTGCCTGAGGACATGGAAAAGATGGCATTTAAAACTCCATGGGTCACCTTCATGTATGTTAAAATGCCTTTTGGATTGATGAATGCAGGGGCAACGTTTCAACGAGCCATGGACATAGCTTTCATTGGGGAAAAGGATAAGTTTGTGGTCATCTATCTAGATGACATAACCGTCTTTTCAAAATCTGATAAAGAACACTATTGTCATCTCATGAAGGTTTTTCTGAAATGTAGGGGTTTTTGCATTTTATTGAATCCCAAGAAATATTTGTTCGCCATGAAGGAGGGAAAGTTACTGGGTCACATAGTATCAGCCAAAGGAGTCAAGATTGATCCTAGCAGAGTTGAGGCAATACAGGCCTTATCAATCCCAAGATCCAGGAAGGAGGCCCAGTCTTTCCTTGGTAAGATTAATTTTCTAAGGAGGTTTATTTCTAACTTTGTTGAGGTGGTAAATATTATAACGGTCATGTTGAGAAAGGGAAATGAAGTAAGGTGGACCTCTGAATCTCGAAATTCCTTTGAGCAGATAAAGAAGGCCTTAACTAAATCTCATGTGCTTATCAGTCCTGATTACTCAAAGGATTTCCTTATTTTCTCCTTTTCCTCACCTGACACGGTGGTTATTGTTTTATTACAGAAAAATGAGGCTAGTCTAGAGCAGCCTATTGCCTATTTTATCAGAGCTCTGAGGGATGTCGAAGTCAAGTATGACATTATGGAGAAGCAGGCCTATGCCCTGGTAAAGGCTCTCAAATCCTTTCAAACCTATGTCCTGCAGTCAAAAAGCATTGCCTATGTCCCCTCGACTACTGTTAAAGACATTCTTATTTAGCTTGACATAGACGGGAGGAGGAGTAAGTGGATAGCCAAGATCCTTGAGTTTGACTTAGAAATAAGGCCTACCAAATTAATCAAAGGTCAAGGTTTAGATAAGTTGTTGGCCAAAGAAAATTGCAAATCTTTGGGGGTAGGTTTCATCAATGAATGCTTAGAAAATCAACAGGATCAGTTGTCTGATATAGACCCTCAAGCGAAACCCTCGTTGGCTCAATGTCCCTGGTATAAAGATGTCGTATATTTTCTACAGGAGTTGCGGCCTCCAGATGGCTTGCAAAGAAACAAGGCAAGAGATTTGAAGCTCAAAGCAGTCAGATACTGCCTTGTCGATCAAGTTTTATATTGGAAGGATCCCCTAGGGGTGCTTTTGAAATGTATGAATCCACAAGAGGCTAATAGGATCATGGTTGAATTTCACGATATCTAATGTGGAAGGCATCATTTCTAGAAATCCATAGCCTACAAAATCCTTAGGGCTGGATATTACTGGCCCACCATATTCACTGACGTTTGCAGAAAAGTCAGAGCATGTGTCAAATGTCAAATATTTACAGGAAACAACAAATCAAGTCTTTGCCTTTAAAGCCTGTGGTTGTTTCGGGACCTTTCCAGCCATGGTGCCTAGATTTTATTAGAGAAATCCACCCTGCTTCTAGTGGGAAACACGGATGGATCCTAACTGCCATGGATTTCTTTACTAAATGGATAGAAGATATTCCCACCAGGAGTGCTTCCCACAAGGTAATCATTAGATTCTTGGAAGACCTCATCACAAGATTTGGCTACCCAAGCAAGATTGTCATTGATAACGTAGCCTCTTTCAAGGCTGAGCCATTAGCCAAGTTCTGTGAGAAATTCGGGATCAAATTGATTCACTCCACCCCATACTATCCCCAGGGCAATGGTTTAGCAGAGTCCTCCAACAAAATCCTGATAAGGATCATCAAAAGACTATTGGAAGACAACAAAAAGGCCTGGGATTCAAAGATGAAATTCGCTCTATGGGTCGATCGAGTGACCACGAAGAGATCTATAGGTATCTCCCCTTTCCAATTATTTTATGGAGTAGAAGTTGTTTTCCCTTCTCATCTAGCCATTCTTGTAGCAAAGTTCTTCCAGGATTATCAAGAAGAGCCTGATGACATGATCAGAAGAGTTCATCAACTGGTGGAAGTCCTACAGGCCAGAGAGCAGGTAGTGGATAGAATTTAGGACCATCAGCAGAAGATCAAGCAGTTTTTTGATAAGAAGGCCAAAAAGGAAGATTTCTAGATGGGAGACCTGGTACTGAAATGGGATGCTCCCAAGAAGGACAAGGGAAAGCAGGGAAAATTTGAATCCCTATGGGTCGGGCCCTTCAAAATCTATGAAGTATTCTCAAATAACACATACAGGTTGCAGGATTTGGAGGGTGAAGAGGTTTTCAATAGCCCAGTAAATGGGCATTTTCTGAAGAAATATTTTGTTTGAGCCTTAGACGGCTCCTTTGTTTGTAAATATTGTCCTTTTGGTTTTTTTTTTATCTTCGTTTTTATTTTTCGACTTAGTAAATGACTCCATAGCCCAATAGTAAGGCACTGAAGCTGCAAAATGAGTTCTTAGAGCATCATAGGGACGACTCTATCCCCCATGGAGCCTAATGTTAACAACAATCTTTGTCTCAGGCACAAGAGTACCCAGATCTGCAAGTTGCATGAGAAGTGCCCAAGCGCAGCACGAAAAAATCTCATTTCAGGCTACAAGTCAAGTGAGCAGGAAAAGTTTTGTTGTCAGCGGTCGAGATCCATCTATAGAGATGATCGACGGTCATCGATATTTCAGGGCTACCAAGTTGCCCGAGATATAACACAAGAGATGGCACCTACATTTCAAGAAAAAATCTGAGCCATTCGATCCAGTTGGGGTAGGTGGCAGCCAATCGGCATTTCGGGGATCGGCATTTCGAGAGACAAGCGACCTCCCATCCACTGCAGCTGAAATTGCCGAAATGCAAAATGCTGAAGTCACCTTTGAGGATGAGCCCATGGTCCTAGCACTAGTTCATGTCAAGCAACCTCGGAATGGAGGTATTCCCCTTTTAATGACAAATCCATCTCGGTTGTTCATCAGAAGGACACGCGGCACAGGATCTGAGCCACGGGTGGGGCCTTTCGGGATTTTCATAGTGAAAGTGTCGAGGACATCCAAGAACCAAGCCCACAATGTTTCCAATATGATCAAGGTTGTCTGTCCCACAGGGACACGTGGTGCGTGATTAGGCTCCTCACCTTTTCGCCCATCTCAACTTCGAAGCACAAGGAGCAGCCTCTTCCTAGCCATGAGACGCGAAGTGTCAAAGGTGTCCCGGACCCAGGCCCACAGAATCACGAAGCAGTCTCAGTCATCCATCCAAAAGGGACACATGGTGTGCGATTAGGCTCTTCACCTTCTTTCCCATCATGACTTGGAAGAGAAAGTACTATCTCCTTCCCATCTGTGAGACGCAAAGTGCCGAGGGCATCCAGGTTCCGAGCCCACAATGTTGTCGAGATGATCAGGGTCATCCATCTAAAAGGGACACGTGGTGCACGATTATGATCCTCACATTTTCACCCATCGTGACTTTGAAGCACAAGGAGTAGCCTCTTCCTATCCCTGATATGTGAAGTGCCGAAGGCATCCCGGACCTAGGCCCACAGTAACGCGGAGCAGTCTCAGCCGTCCATCCAAAAGGGACACATGGTGCATGATTAGGCTCTTCAACTTCTCACCCATTATGACTTTGAAGAGCAAGGACTAGCTCCTTCCCATCCATGAGACACGAAGTGTCGAAGGCACCTTTAAAGATATGCATAGGTTCACAACCCGTGGTCACTTGGGGGGCGATCGAAAGAACTACGCAAAGGGCCAAAGTGTCGGGTTTAGCTGCAGAAGGGATCATCGTGTTCTCTAGGTGCTAGTTTAACTTGATCTTAATCCTAATACCTGCTCGGAGTGAATGCAGAAGAGAGAGGGTGGTTGAAACCTCGCCTCACTCATTAATTGCGAGGTATGGAGGTCTCGACAGGAAGTCCGCCCATAGTGGTCCTCTGTACTGGTTTTCCCACAGAATCCATGTCGATGTCCTCGACTCACCAAGGAAGTTTGCACACGCTAATTCGGCATTTAAGGGCTCAGCTACCCCTTAGCATGAGCCATGCAGAGTTAAGATGGTGTATGATAGAGGATTTCAGGCCAGATTTGATTAAAGAGACGCTCCATCCTGAATGTCTAGGATGCCTTTGTTGGGAAAATTGTTTAGGAGTATATATACTTAGTTTTCATATTTTTCAAAGCATCGATGGTTGAGCAAGTCTCCCGATTGTAAAAGATTTAACGAAGCACTTGTTATTCTGGTTATGCATTGACTCTTGAGACTTATTGCCTTATGAAATTTAGATTCTTTCATATCTTTGTTTGCACTATGTTAGAACGGCTCAGAATTGGAGGATCCAGTCGAGTTGTAGTTGTTATAGGATGATGTAGGTTGGATCACTGTAACAGTTGCATTGTCTCTAATCGGTCTTGTGATTTTATCAACACTGAATGACTTGTAATTGGAGGATCCAGTCAAGTCACCCCTTCAGTTCCCCGAAACTCTGAACCAAGAGGATCCACCTGCTCATTTTACAATCAACCCTCTGACTGAAGTTAGATCAAGACCTCCTTTGTTCTTTACATACCAGACCTGGTCCTTGAGCTAGAGTGATTCTGTCCTGGGTCTCTAACCATTTGATCATCCATTAAACTTATCGTGACATAAAACTGATGGGCGTTGGGCTCTTCTCCTGTTGTAATTCAGGGGTGACTTCTGACGCTAACAGGGTAAAAGATAAAATCCTACATATGAACCTTCCAGATGCTTTTCCCAGGGATCCCCCAAAGAAAGAAATGAAACACTTATCTATAAGAAAAGGGGGACCCACAAGAATAAATGATAGAATTATTAGGGGGTTAGTTGGAGGATAGGAGGTCTCATCAGGAGCCATCCTATCATGATCATGGGTATCTAGCGGTATCACATTACAATCATTTTGCCACAAATCCATGGTAGTGGATCTTAGTTGCACAACAAAGAGAAAGGGGGTCTCATAATGAGCCAACCTTCTCATTTCCACAAGGTATTTGTGAGTGACACTATCATTATTTGGTCACCACCCCAAGATAGTGGCATTCAACTCATCCTAAAACATGAAATAAACAAAGGATGTAAAAATTATGGGCTTCGAAAAATTGCATTGCAAACGAAGGTGCCACACACCCTCTACAAAGGCACCCATGAATGAGACACTACAACCCCTTGTATGTCGTTAACACCATGCCCATTTAATCTTATTCCTTAACCACTTCATCCACTTTACATGGATAAGAGAGGGATCACTTGGGAAACACTCCTTGACCTAGGGAAGATCCACCCAATAGGACACCTCGTCAACCCTCCCATATCCAAGATTGGAAAGTCGCATAATGTCTTTGAGAACTTACTTGTTTGATAGGGTAAACTTTGATGGACATTCTTAGGTGGTTCATTTATTGAATTTATTTAATCATCACAATACTTTAACTTGATATCCTTGGAGGATGTGCTTATTTTTCTTTGCAGGACATAGTTGGTGGACAATTTTGGAGGAACAAATCTAGCTTGGGCTTCCATGGGGCTTGAATACCACAGGTTGGATGCCAAGGGCCCACATGTCGGATGAGAGAGACATACCTTCAGAGGTCTATAATACATTGTGGATGAAATGACCTAGCCCTCACATGTGAAACATTTTTCCTAGGAGAGGCAAAACACCACCTTTGGAGGCATGACATCATCTAGGAGGGATAGGGTTTGGTTGTGAGGTTGTTATTCATTGACATAAGAAAATTTTGAGTAAGATGAGGCTTTGACCATGATTAAATGACTTGGATGATTGACATGTGGCTTTGGAAAGCCTAACTACACTCCTCCAACACCAACGACTTGCTCCTAGTGTCAAAACATCCCCTAAAGGGGTGAGATCACCTTAAGTTAGGGTTTCTTTTTGTGTAAAAGTAAATTTTAAGTGAATTTTTTAATATTATTTGTGAAAATGGGTAAGATTAGGGATGTTGACCCCTAGTATTCTGGTTTTCCCCAAAATTATGTGGAAAAACTATCTTAGTGACCTTTTGTATAAATGAAGATCAAAATATCTCATTTGAAATCATAACTCTCCCATCTTGGATAGGTACTTAGACTGAAATTTTTTATATATTTAGATACTTCTCTCTTTTTCTCTTCTGTATAAATACTTTCTTTGTTATTTGGTTGATGGAAGTAATGCGTTGGTCTTGGAAGGAACTTCTTTTCTATTGTGCTAGTTTATCTTAGCATTTTCCTTGAATTGGTAAGGCTTTTTTTCATTGTATTATCAGTTTGTTTCAAGACAAGGTTATTTTTCTAGAGCTAAGTGGGAAGTATAAGGGAATACACTCCCACCTTAGCCTCCATCACTTTATGCTTAAATTTTATTGCTATAAAAAGGGTTTTCTAAAAGAAGTATAAGTGCATACACCCTGTTAGCCTAAAACCCTAGATAGGGATACTTTCCTTGGGGAGTAAGAGGATTTACACCCCCAAGGAGGTAGTACCTTTAGCTCATTATTTCATTTACTCCATTAACCAAATCATTAAAGGCACTAGTCATCACGTGTTGCATTAGAGATATAAAATTGTTTCTTTGGGAAATGTGAAATTCCGTGATTTTTAAGTCGTTCCTAGTGGAATCAAATCTATACTATAAATGCTTGCTTGAGCCACTAGGGTGTTTCATTTATACAAGTATTTCTTGTTGTTGTTACAAACTTAACCTACAACAATTAGGGTTGCAGAAAAACCTAACCAATCTCTTCAATAACTCCTAATTTAACTATTGAAAATTTCCTAAAATATGCCCACATGATCTACTAAGTACAACACAAATCCTTTATCCCTTATATTACCTAGTGACTCCATTGAATAACACTCCCTTTTTCCACCCTTAATAAGTTTCTCTTGAGGCTTGTCTAGCAACTCCACTTTCCACTTTCTCACCTGGAAACTTCATTGACTTGTCCTTTGATTCAATGGAAATATGGAACCATGGGATGAACCCTCATCCATAATTTGTTATGACTCAAAGATGGTATTTTTACATATGGAAAAGGAAAAGGTTTCTAATCAAGATACTAATGAAATGATTAATCACATAAGAGAGTTATTTCCTTCCCTTCATGATGAAGAGGTTCTTCAAGAACAAATATATGAAGAAAGTTACCAAGATTATTCCAATGAAGATACGAATGATACATTTGATGAAGAAGAAGTGCTCATATATTCCCTTCCATTTGACGAAGACATCCAGGCCTCTATTCCTCCTGCACATCAAGAAAATAACATGATGAGTTGTAATCCTTTTGAATATATTGATGACACTCTATTCCATGAGTTTGGAAGTGAAGAGGCGTTAGAGGAACCCTTGGATGTGATAGATCTTTTCTTAAAAGGAAACATAAAGCACCCTGCATTAATAATCAAGCCTCGTGTGATGAAAAGGTGATGGAGGAGCATTCCCATGAAGAGAAAAAATAATCATCATCAAGTGCAACACGTTGAAGCATCATTATCTTTGCTCCCACCTGATGAATTTGAGGAGCATGTTGAAGACGTCCATGTTGAAGACGTCCATGCCTCTACTCCTCCTGCACATGAAGACAAAGAGATGGTCACTATTTATAATGGTCTTGTGAGAGAACCTTTCCATATGGTTGATGAGCATACAAACACTTTCATACAGACTGGTAGACACGGATGGGATTTTGGTCATCTCATTTTCGATAGAGATCCCATTTACGACATTGAGGGTAGCCCTCAAGAAAAGGGGTTTGAGTTGACATCTTCAGAGGACTAATTTTCATGCATACATGATGCAGAAGAATCACTCCAACTTATCAGTGCGCCAGGGCATATCGAGGGAATGAATTCCAAGGACAGAGAGGCACCAACCTTCTCATTTTGAGATTAAATTTAAAATTTAATGTAATTCAATGTAATTTATGTTTGTAAGGATCAAGGAGGACTGATCCATTTTGATGTGAAGGCTGCATGTGAAGTCACCTTTAATGGCTGGCAAGTAGATAGATCTAGGCCCGATTCGGACTAGATGTTTATTAAATGTAATAAACTTAATGGTAGGTTGCATTTATTTGTGAAATGATAGAACTAAGGTAGTCTGGAGGGAAATCTCGAGAATCCCCCTCATGTATGAATAAATTTAATGTAATCCAAGTATATGTTGTTTGAAATTTTTAGAGGAAGAGAGGAGAGGAAGAAGAACTCAGACTCTATTGTAGTCCAATTTTGTACACAATGTAAATAACATTGATATTTTAATACAAAGAACATAATTCCTTGTTTTATGATTTACTGTGTGTATGTTTCATGAGTTTTCTAAATGTGTCTGAATATTTTCTATATATGAATTTATGAATGCCATGGGTGTTTAAGATGTTCCCTTTGTAGGAATTAGATAAAATTATCAGTCTGAAGTTCTAAGTGTTTTGGGATCTTTAGGCTAAGCACAAGGAGTGCACACTAGAGTTGTTGGAAACTCTATGAATCCATCACAAGGAGTGTGGTTGGACTCTTTCTTGAGTTCAGGAAGGATCATGTTAGGTGGGCACACTAAAACAAGTCTTTTAACTCAGAAGGAGAAATTGTACAAGGAAGTACACATCAGAGTTATTGAACACTCTGAGAGCGATTGAAAGGAGTGTGCCTACACTTAGTAAAGTGTAAAATCTCAACTGGAGAGAAGAGTGCAAGAGAAATCACACCAGAGTTATTGAACACTCTAACGATTTAGTGCAAGGAGTGGGCAGGGAATTTTTTCAAGTCTAAAGACTTCCTAGAGGAAGCTCTACAAGGAGTCCATTGAGTGAGCACAAGAAGTGTGCGAGAACTCTGCTTCGAGTTCTGTGAGGATATTTACAAGTGGGAACATTAGAGTTACTAAACACTATGATAGCCAGTGGAAGGAGTGTAAGAATCCAACACACTACTAAAGTGTTGGTCAATCTCAGCAGAACGAGCACAAGTTGCTCGGAGGGAATAAGAAAGCATCTGAAAAGAACAAAGGAACTGAACCCTTTGAAACTAAAGAGGTGAAAATTATGAAGGAGAGCATGAGTTCCAGGAGGGAACAAGAAATCACTTGAAGGAGTAGATGGCTAAGACCCTTATAAGTATGATCAACTACAAATATCAGGAGAGGTAGTGCAAGCATATACAGAGTCCCTGCAAATCCTACAGAGGTCAAGAACCTTTTAAGGTTCATTTCATGGAAGCAGTGCAAGTGTGCATCAGGGCCTAACTCCCTCGAGGTTTACAAAGCTCAGGAAGGGTAGAATTTTTTAAAACAAGAGGAGAGGCCAAGCATTTGACTCTATAGAAATAGTAAAGGGTTGAGCCTTTGAAAGTTTGAAATAAAATCCTTGATACTAAGAAAATCAAAGTCGAGGAGGAGGATAAATAGTTTTCGTTGAATAAATAGCCAAACTAAATATGGATCGTTGGATATAAGTCCAGAAAGGAGGAGGAGAGATCCTAGCCGAAGGATCTAAGCGTGAGTTTCAAAAACCATCATATATGGGAAAGTAGCGGGGGTTTTAACCCTGGAAGTCCTTTGGATTTTGCATATTCGACAAATTTTGTGCATTGGATGCAAAAAGGATCCACCCTCCCGAAGTTCCAAAGTCCGAAGTGAATCGAAATCGTCCATCAGTGGACATGTGTCAGTAGATCAAGGGTACTCTGAAATCCCATCTATCTGGGAGAACAAAGGAATGAAGTGTTTTGGAGCAAGGATTCTCGAAGCTATGAAAGCTGGAGAAAATCTTGGTTGTTTCCACCAGTGACATGTGGTGCTAGATCTCAGAGTATGGAGACTTAGCACTCCAGAGGAACTTGGATGAGAATCAATAGAGTTTGAAGACTCTTGAATCTCCGAAGTACCAGAGCTGGTCCTCATCATTGATCAGAGAGAGAGAAGCATTTTAGCAGATCGCACAGTCCGAAAGACCGACCATCTAGAAGAAAGGGGGAGTTCAGTGTTGAATATTCGTCAACCTCCCAAAGCCCTGAAGAGCACAGTGGATCCTCATCATTGATCAGTAGAGTAAATGTGACAGAAGATCCCATGGTCTGGATCCTCAGCACTCTGGAGGAAAGTTCAAAATAAGGTGGTTGGTATTAAATTTTCTGAACTCCCGAAGAGCAGGATTCATCCCAGTCGTCGATCCGAAGGAGGACACATGGAGGAAGGAGACGACCTCTAAAATTTTGGCATTTAGAGGAATTTTCATTTGGAACAGTATGGATTCCTAATGCCCAGAGTTCCAAAGCCAAGTGTAGTCATTGGTTGCCGATAAGATGAGAACCATTAGATCCATGCATTTCGTGAATTCAACATGTGCATGTTCGGAAGGAAGTGTGGGTTGAGTAGTGAATAGCTCTTAAGCTTGGAGCATGGATTCAACGTGGACCATGAATCTGAGATAAGAAACAACTGTATGATATCCAATTTTAGATTTCAGGAATTTGTGAGTATGTTACATTGGTGCAGCAGAAAACTCTGAATCCCGGAGTCCCGAAGTTGTTTGTAAGTCATTGATTTTGGCAAAGGTTTTGAGCCTTCGATCCCCTCTGTTGTTCAATTGTTCGCGAGTTCACGTGTTTGGAGGAGTAGAGGTGTGTTGGGTGTAAGGCTCCCAAATATCGAAGCTCTAGAGCGTCGAAGTAGTGACTGCCAGCTAGGCGCCTGGTTACAGGCCACAGTCACATGTGATTTCTATAGGGAAAAGGGGGCTAGGGCCTGAATTTTGGATTTTAAAGGTAAATGGGCTTAGAGAAAGTTCTTGAAGGGTTCGAATGTGTAAAAACATGTGCCCAATAGATAAAGGACCTGTGTGGAGTGTTTTCGGGGGCTCAATAGAATCCCAAGAGCTGAAGGTAGGTCACGCGGACCGCAAGTGAAGGTGGGGGTCTGCATCAAGTGGTATCAGAGCACATAAAGTTTTTGGATGATACCATCATGTCATATCAGAGTATTGTAATTTGATATTTTTTTGCAAACAATAGGCAAAGGGAGAATAAAACAGAGTATTGATGCTCTGTGTGTGAAGAATTGTTTGCAAGTGTATGATAGACAACAAATAACCATGAGGGTTGCAGGAGAAAGCCAGGGGTAATCTCAGTTGTGGAGTAGGAAAAGAATACAAATAGGTCAACTAAAAGGAGAAGAACTAGTCATGTTCTTGAAGAAGAAGAGATCCTGTGGAGCTCTTGAAGTGAGCAGTTGGAGTACAACAACTAGAGAGAAAGGAGTGATCAAGAGAAGGAGTGAGCGCAAGGTGTGTGCCTACACTCAACAGGAGTGTAAAATCTTGAGAGAGGGTTCCAGTAGGTGAACTAACGGACGATTGTACCTCACAGCGAGAAAGTGGAAGTTCACAGACTTTCCAGGAGGGAAGGATTAGAACAAGATGGCTATTGAAGGTCATAGGAAAGGTCTGAAAAGAGATCACAAGAAGGTAAGAAAAGAGCATATGGACAAAGAGCTGGAGGATACCATTGCATATATCGATAGGTTGATGTTGAAGATGCAGCAAGAAGCACGTGGAAGATATAGGTATGAATGGCCCTTGAAGAATAAATCTAAGTGGCATGTCCAGCAGCTAGTTTCCAAGAGGTAGTGATAGGTATTGAGGAGGTGGTTGAGGAGAGTTGAAAACCCCAGTGACACAGAGGAGGAGACTTTTTTCATCTGTGAACTGGAAGACGGAGAGTACCTTAGTGAGGAGGAAGAGAAGATCTCATCTAAGGATCTCACGGTCTTCCATGAGGGTAGGATTGGAATTTCATATTTTTAGGTGGGTAAGGAGAAGGAGATAAGATGGTTTGACACTCTCATGAACTCAGAGAAGAGTTCGGATCAGCAAGGAGTGCAGAAAAGAGAAAATCATAGGTGTGTTTTGATAATTGGGGGAATCGAGCTATTAATGCCAAGTAGATCAGTAGAGGCCACTGCATGTGCTGCAAGTACAAGAAAAGAAAGACAGCCAAAAGTGATTTTCATGAAAGAGGAGAAGGAGAAGAGATTGAAATATTCCCATGTGATGAGAGACAAAGAGGAGAATTCAGATAATATGCTCACTTAGTGGGAGAGAGAGTTGATTCGGCTCATGAATTTGCATGGGCCCTGGGTGAAGGTGGGGTTCTGCATCAAGCGGTATCAGGATTGGTTATGCAATCCAGCAATAGAACAAGACTTCCTGGAGACAGTCATGCAATATGGAGAATAATCCCAATAGGAGGAGAAACTAAATAAATCTAGACTCGTACCAACACAAGGATATGATATAAAAGAAAAAAATTGGTAGAAGTTAATATGTTAGAGGAGATGGTCAAGCAGCAGCTCAGTAATATGGTTGTAGAATTTGAACCTGCATTGGAGTGGCAAGTCAATGTCACAGAAGATGAAGTCAAAATAGAATATAAGAATGAAGAGGAGGAGATGCAGAACAGACTGCAGAAGAGGAGCCATCCAGTGGACCAGCTAGACAAAGATATAGAAGAGATTAGGAAGATGATTTTTAAATTAGTGCAGGAGACAGCCAACAATGGAGAGAGGTGGAATAGAAGAGATCCTGCAACAGAAGGGAAGCAACAACAACAACAACAGGGTAGAGGAGAAAATGGAAAGCTCTGAATTCAAGTATGGGACCCAAGAGGATCTCAACTACAATGGTAGGGGAGCCATGAGCAGGATCCCATCATTTTGTCAGTGTGGGAGTATGAAGCAGGAGCATTTCTCCAACTCGTCAGCACGTCAACTACCAGTGCATCAACTCACTTGGATGGAAGGATTTCCAAGGAAAGAGAGGTGCCAACCTTCTCATTTTGAGCTTAAATTTAAAATTTAATGTAATTCAATGTAGTTTATGTTTGTAAGGCTCGAGGAGTACTGATCCATTGTGATGTATAGGATGCATGTGAAGTTGCCTTTAATAGCTTAAAAGTAGATATATCTAGGCCCGATTCATACTAGATTTTTATTAAATGTAATAAACTTAGTGGTAGGTTGCATTTATTTGCAAAATTATAGCACTAAGGTAGTCTGAAGGGAAATCTCAAGAATCCCCCTCATGTATAAATCAATGTAGTGTAATCCGAGAAGAGGATGTTGGCAATTAGAAGAGGAAGAGAGGAGAGGAGGAAGAACTGAGACTTTGTTGCAGTCTAGTTTTGTACACATTGTAAATAACATTCATATTTTAATACAAAGAACATAATTCCCTATTTTATGATTTATTGTGTGTATGTTTCATGAGATTTATGAATGTGTCTGAATGTTTTATGTATATGTGTTTATGAATTTCATGGGT
>ML864313.1:3539-22547 GCA_009831015.1 Picea engelmannii | reverse complement strand
CTAGCTAGATCCAAAAACCAATGACATAACAATTTTGAAATATGGTAATGCACATATAATATATTATCAAGGAAAAAACAAGCTACATGAAATTTCATTTGAACAAAATTTTACAAGTTAAATGAGTATATGTAAATAAATAATTAAAAAAACATACTAACCTTGCAAGTTCAAAATTCAAGCTATGTAAATCGAGAATTGGATTTTTTCAACCGGTGGGTGACGGAAAAAATAAACAGCTCAAACAAAAGCCACGAATAGTGTAGCAACTATAGAAAATGTGTCGAAAAGTCTCCTAAAGTCAAGTATATATAGATCGATTAGCGTCGATATAGCGACGAAAATGCATGAGTTGACGCGCAAAAATTCAACTAGTCGTTGCAAGCCACGTGTGTTAGCAGGTGCTCTGAGATAGGCAATAGTCGTCGCTATAGCAACGAACTTTCATGGCAATAGCGACGATAATCACGACCAATTTAATAAAAAAATGAAAAAAATGGAAACGTGGAAAATTTTAATGGAAAAATCTGCCCATATGTAGTAGTGCTTTCTTAATTTGCTTCTTATTTTTCTTCCTTTTCTTCTTCTTCTTAGCCTCCTGGTTACTAGCATCAAGGATTTCACCAGGCGAGAAAGAAGAAACGGAAGAAGACGTGATGGGTGAAGAAGGCAATGGGTCAACAGGAGGTTGATGTTCTTGAGATGGAGAGTTTGCTTGGGCAACAACAGGGATATTCGGTACCACTGGAGTGGAAAACAACCATATCAGTAACCCCATAATGAAACTGGAAAGAATCAATGTAGCAATGTAGGGAGGACCAATGTTTTCGAATCAAGCGAAAGCATAAGGTTCCCCGTGAAAAGGGGTCCCTTGGTTGGTAACCTCGGGAACTGTTTCCATGGACGCGGATTCAACCTAGGTTTTGTTAAACGTCAAAGAGAACACACTACCAAAGTGCCTACAAGATAAGAGCAAGCAAACAAGTCAAGTTTTGAGAAGAAAGTGCATCCTTCTACTACAAAATCACATGATAAGGGTGCTAATCCTGAACAAGAAACTTCATCTAGTGCTAGTAGATCAGCTAATGCAAAGAAGAGAAAGAGAGCAGCATGTGTTAAAATTTCAGATGAATCTGTGGAAGCTCCCCCAACTAGCCAGCAAGCAGATGCAGGGTCTTTCCGTATCCTAGGTGGAGGTAAGCACCATGTTCCTTTTGCACTGAAGACTTACTCTAGAAGGACTCAAAGACAGGTAAAACCTAGGGTATTTGGAGAGTATAAAAAACCTGAGAAGGTAGAGGAATTGGGAGAGCTTGTACAGCCTGTTAGCACTCTGTAAATTTGTTTGACTGATAAAACAAACGACAGAGGTAACAGTTTCAACCAACTTTAGGTTGGATTCTGACCCTTCCAACCAGAGAGGGCTCTCTCATACATATAGATACTGAAAATACTAAAAAATATTTGGCAATGGACACACAGAGGTCAGATTTTGCAATAGGGTAATTTTTAAAAAGTGGTAGAACAAACAAGAGAACAGGGCCATTGGCCAATGGGGTCAATTCCTGAAATCTATGAAGATTATAAGCTATGTATTCTTGAGGGAACAGAGGCAAAATAGGCACGATGATCAGCCAAATAAGTAATATGAGATGGCAGTGGGAAATAAAGGAAAGACCACTATGACAAGAGGCATCTAACAGAGGAAGAATCTCTTTGTATAGCTTTAGAAGAAGAAACATAAAGGTTGGCTACCGAAAACAGAACACCAATCAAGGGTGAATTATGAATCAGAAACCAATAAACACATAACAAGTATAATCAATATGAGAAGGATCACCAGCAAGATGAGTTCCTTCTTTTGTTTAAATATTATCACTAGCAGCAAAACACATTCATGAATATGAAATACAGGAAAACATATTGAACATCAACACCGTGATGAATCTCGGCTATCTAAGAAAAACATTCTCTGCTTATATTAAAATCCATAAGAAATCACAAATTTTTCCTGCTACAGGGGCAGGCCCTTCTCCAGCCAATCGAACCATTATTTTATCTTTTTAATAGTATATATAGATAAATTACATACGAGGCCCAAAAAAAAATGGGTCATTCTTTCCAAGATTCCAAAAATAGACATCAGTTACAGAGGGAGTAACTCATCAAAACCGAACCCCTACTTTCTAGGGAACAGTTACAAACAGAAACTAAAATACCTGGGCTCTTACCACTAAATGCCACCCATCTACATTATCAAGAGATTCCCTGAAACATACTCGATTTAGCTTGTTATTTTATTTCATATTTTCAATCTCTTCTTTTAATGTGTCAAGCCAACTAGGTTGCTTTTCTTTAACGCTCTTGATTGTTCCAGCTTTAGTCTCCTCCTTTCGTTGTTTTTTTCTTTTGCTTACACCAGTTTGTGTGTTGGATCCATCCGCATATCCATTAATAATCAAATCCTTCATAGTAGGATTCAGCCTGATCTCTTCGCCTGATCCTGGCCCATCAGCATATTTTGCACAAGATTTTACTGTTAGGATTTGTGCAGTATGCCTTTCTCTCTTTTTATTTGATAATTTTGTCATATCCTTCAAACTCCCTGATTTGCTAAAAATTGTTGAATCTTTCTCCTCGGCTCCCTCTGGTTTGTTAGGCAACATGGGCCTATTTTCCTCAAACTGCACCTGAGTTGGACAAGCAATTTGATTTGCAGATATCTCGCTCTGGAATAAGCTGTTAATTTCTCGAAATAGAGTAATATTACCTGGTTTTTGAGTAACAGTTGCAATCAATTATAATCACTGGCTGCTAACGAAGAATCCTTACGGGGGTAACGGTTTCTCACGTTCGACTATCAATTTTCAATGATGAGTATTGAATCGATTATTTGGTGACGCTTATTTGGCACTGCGCATATGAATGGTACATAAACAGGTCTCTCGGGATGATTAGACCTGTCATCAAGTTTCATTTCCACATGTGACCCTCGGAGTAGACCCGTTTAATGACAATTAACATGTGATTTCGGGGGTGTGATGGGTTGGTTTTGAGTTTACTCGCTTTTCCCCCTGAAATGCATCTGAGGATGCCACATACCTTTGCGGGGAAACCACGGTTGAAATTTCAGGCCCGCTTAGAAATTTTAACCTCCGTGTTGTTTCAAATTCCAAAATATCTCCTAACCATTGATATCGACGAATGGTGATCTACGTCCTTTCAAGCCTGCTTTGCTTTACGCATCCGCCAAATTTAATTTTCTTTTGCCATTTTCAGACACTTCTCCAAATTTATCTGACTTCCAAATCATTTTAGCACCTCACTAAACCCTTAAATCTTGATTTCACACCAAGAATTTAAATGGTGATAACACAACCTCTCTGAAGGCAATGTCTCTCAATATAAAATTGTAATGCGAAAGAGGGGCACCAAGCCTCAAAACAAGTTCAAGATGAAGTCTAAAGTGGTGTATAAACTTGTTATCACAGAGAAGGTCATGATCATCGATGAAGAGTCTATTAAACCTACGAAGAAGCCATCTACAAGCAATAAAATCCATGTCACTGAGCCTGAGAAGAATAAATTCAAGAAGGGTGGTCTGATCATAAATAAAAAGACTATCACTGGAAAAAACAGAGTTTCTACCAGAAAACATGGTAAGAAGAATATAAAAATCCCAAACCCCAAGATCGGATCTGAAGGGAATGAGCCTAAGAGAATGCAAACTCGATCTCAATCTAATCAGACCAGGAAGGATAGTTTAGAATTGTTGGCAGAAGTAGCTTCTTCAATCCTTCATAGAAATCTATCAATTTGAAAATACCACCTCCAGGGTAAATTCGGTTTTTGAGATTAAAAATGATGGATGATGGAAAACTATTTGTGTTCCATGTGTCTAAGGTATCATGCCCCTTTTTGGCTATGACTAGCTACAACCCAGGCAAAACAAGGAGTCGAAAACATGCATAAATGGTTTTTTGGTAGGTCGCTACCGGAAGTTACCGCAGTCACACACAAAAAAAGAGGGTCGCTACAGGAACACCTGTAGCAGCCAATTTTACTGCTAAACTCGCCCAGTTTCATATTTTTGTAACAGAGGAGAGCTATACCTATGCTAGCATGTTATGAAGCTATACATCTTTTGTGGATATAAAATCTATATCGGAAAACGAATATAAATGCAGATTGGCCACCAGGATCGAGTTGTCAAAGGTTGGATTCATATGGATCTTTGAAGATCATATATATCCGAGATGGATTAAGAAGACATTGTAGTACCATCATCTAAATGAATAACAAGTCAAGCAAAGAGTATTTTATGAAAGGTTGTTTCCTTGATCCTAGCAGGTTCTTTTGTAACACTAGTATTATTTTGTATATCAGCAGTCAAAGGCTGAAATTCATTTTGAGTTTTTGTAGGGATTTGTTTTGAGTTGTCCCTAATAGTCTGGATCGACCATAAGTACATGTAACTAATTCAAAACACTATATATCAAATGATTTAGAAGAAGAAAGGGTTGAATCCTTGTTTTGGCTTGATAGTGTATTGTTAAAAAAAAATTGTTTTGATCTATCTTGCATGTGTAAAGACTTCAGTTGCTAATGAAATTGGTGGTTAGTATGTTATCTTTCTTTGTTTATCATATTCATATTCTCTTCTAAACACTTAGTTGATGTTTTATGAGCTTATGACAAATGCTTTTATGCTGAGAAGGTTGCTTTAACACGTTTTAGTAATCTTTTCCACAATTGTGTTTTCTCCTTAAATCTTATTTAGAATGAATTCTAGATAAAGGTTTTTCCTCTGCTGCATAAAGACATTAAAGAAAAGATTTGTTACTGGTGTATTTATCAGTCTTTATTTTTCCATTTTATCTCAATCACATCACTTAATCTTAAACTTTTAGCCCTCGGTTTTGTTTACTTGACTTGTTGCACTTAGGTGAGTAATCTTAACAAGATCTGATCATTATTCCCTTTTAAAAACAAGCAAGGATTTATCCATCCTAAATCCCCATTAAACATTTTGAAACAACGTGTGTTAGGCTTAACTCAAATATCAGTTTTGAGTTGACTTCTATCTCTAACATGTTTTGGCGTCGTTGTCGGGGACGGAAATGATGAGATTTTCCCTCGGTAGAACGACAAAATTTTATAGATCCAGTTGTAGATGGTGAAACTATAACTAGGCACAAGTTGACTGCAATATATTTTCACATGGTGACTCCACATTAGACACTCTGGCTCCAAAGAGAAAGGGGACGAGATCCCATCCAAAATCTCCAGATGTGCATGTTGTTTAAAACCCTGAGAAGATCCTGAAACAATCCAAATCTCTTTAAAAAATAGGATCTAAAAAATTGTTTCTTTTACCTCCTTCTAAAGAATCCACGTCAAGGGAAGAGGAATTTATAGAACTAGAATCCTTTTATACACCCTATCCTGAGAGTAGATATAAATATGAGGAAAGTTTTGAATTCCATGAAGAAACATAGTACCCTCCCTTAGAAAAGATCTTAATCCTTGAAGAAATTCAAGAAGAGAAACCCAATCTTATCCTTCAAGTTAATATCCATGCTACTGAAAAACTTGCTGAAGAAATTCTCCTGTCCTTTCCTAAGATTCAATTGGTGAACATCCCTAATCCCTTATCACCTCAATCACCACAGTCTCCACATACAAATCAACCTTTAGGTGGTCAAACAATGGCAGGTGCAGCACCTCCCAATCCAATGGATGTTATCAGGGCTGCCAAATATGAACCTTTGGTATAATTTCATCCTCTCCCAGCAAATGGCTACATGAAGTACCTTCCAAGGTATGACAATGAAGGGGAAACAACTGCAGAGGAGAATTTAACTACTTTTTATTCCTTTGTTGATAATTTCCAAGTGGATTATGATGATGTGTGGATGAGGCTTTTTGTTCAAAGTTTAGATGGAGAAGTGAGGAAGTGGTCTAGGAACCATAGAGCTAACTCTATTACCACCATCACAGACCTTGATGCCACCTTCTTGAGAAAGTGGGGTGACAAGAAAGATGATTTGTATTACACGACAGAATTCAGAAATCCTCGAAGAAAGAATGGTGAATTTATCTCTGAATTCTCTCAGAGATTCAATCAGATGTACCAAAAAATACCAGATGATATCAGACCAGCTGAAAGGTTAGCAAAGATCACTTATGCTAATGCCTTTAATGTTAATTTTTGTTTGCTTCTTAGGGAAAGAAGATCATCCACTCTAGTTGATATGAAAAAATTAGCTCTTGAAGTTGAATCCAACATTCTAGCATCAGAACTGTTGAAGAAGAGATCAGATAAGGGAAAGCTAAAAGAAGAATATAATTCTTCTGCATCAAATACTAAAAATCAGAAGATTTCCTTGGAGGAGATGGTAAGGAAGATGGAGGAAATATCGTATGAATTGTCTAAACTCAGATTGGAAAAATAGAAATGGAATGAACCTCAAGAAGGAAATCGGAATCCAAATCAATATACAAGACCTCATAACCCTTAGATCATGCAGAGAGATAAGAAGAATAATGATGATCAGAAAATGCAAACACCTCTGTAGAACAATTACATTGAAGAGAATCATGAAGTTGAAGATGTAGATGAAGATCTGGATATTCATTTGTTCGGAGATGAGATTGCTCTCAGTCACCTAAAACAGAATGAATATGAAGATTCATTGAATTCACAGACTGGGGGAAGTCCAAATAATATGCTTTGTAATACATATCAGAAAGGGTACAATCTTAGATCCAAATCAACTCCTACCAAATCAGCTCCTACAAAATCTGCTCCTCAAAAAGATAAACCTGTTGTCCCAACAGTACAGACAGGCAACAAAAATCCTGAAAGAAAGATAGTACAGCCAGCTATGAAATTATCAGCCCCAAAAGAAAACAAGTTCTCATCTCCTTTCAGCCTAGAACATGAGATAAGTAAGATCAAAATTCCCATTCCTCTAACTGAATTGGTTAAAACAAATTCTTATAGAAGTCAAATTTTGAAATGGTTACAACCTTCTTCTGTTGTTGATCTTGTTACTGATGTGATTAATCTCTAGGATGAAAAAACCACTATTGTCTTAGGGCCAATTGTAGAAGAGAGGGATGACTCCACTCCTCCTTTTTATGTCTCATTAAATATTCATGACAAAATCCTTCATAACTACCTATTAGATTCTGGAGCCCATAATCTTATGCCAAAGGTTGTCATGGAAGAACTAGGGTTAGAAATCACTAAAGCATACCATGATCTCTTTTCTTTTGATTCCAAAAAGTTCAAATGCTTGGGGATTATCAAAGACCTTGTTGTTTCATTGTCTCAAATCCCAGCCAAAAGTTTAGCCATGGATATATTTGTGGTTGATATCCCTCCTAGGTTTGGTATGTTATTGTCCAGATCTTGGTGTAAGAAGCTTGGGCGATCTCTTCAAATGGATCTATCTTATGCCACTATACCTGTGTTTGGAGGGGAAATTAGAAGACTCTATCGTGAGGCTCAATTGTCTTATATTATCAGTGACAGTGATAATTCTATAAATCATCCTATCTATGCAGTTGATGTGGATTTGGGATCCTCTATATTTCATATTGATAATGTTGTCCAACAGTATTTGCCTTTGACAAAATCAGTTGCTGCCCCACACTCTGTTGAAAATCAAAATCTGTTATTGAAATTATACTTTGATGGAGCCTCATCCATAGAAGGCGCAGGAGCAGGTGTAGTCTTGATTTCTCCTGAACATGGCATCATTACCATGTCTTACAAGTTAGAATTTGATACAACAAATAACATTGTAGAGTATGAGGCATTGTTGTTAGGTCTAGGGGCAGCCAGAGAAATGAAAATTCAGCATTTGAAGGTGCATGGGGATTCTGAACTCATTGTACAACATGTTAGAAAGGTATATCAAACAAAGAATATTCGGTTGAAAGACTACAGAAATGAGGTATGAGACGTTGTTGAAGCCTTTTTTATGTCTTTTAATATTGTATATATTCCAAGAAATCAGAATGAGCAAGTTTATTCGTTGGTTGTGGAAGCAAGCACTTTTAAACCTCCTTTGCCCCCAAAGCTGAAATATGAGGTTGAGGTTAGGTACATGCCATCTATTCCAGACAATGTAAATCATTGGAGAGTGTTTGAGGAGGATTCCGAAATCAAAAGGTCCATTGAAGTTGTAGATGATTTTTCTTCAATCCATATAGATCAAGATGAGGATTTGGATGAGGCTAGCCATAATTTGAATTTTCATAATATGATTGTTGGGCATAAGATTTTGCAATTGCCTACTAATCATATTCCAAAAGGCCTTGTACCTATCAAAATATTTTTTTATCATAATGATTTTCTTGTGAAGCTTCCTGGTCCAGAAAAAGAAGCAGAGGTGATTGATTGGAATCTTGGGACTGTTGCAAATCCCAAGCATGTTAAATTATCAAAATTCTTGTCAGCAAAATACCGAGCTAAATATGAAGAATTGTTCAAGGATTTCACTGATATTTTTTCATGGTGGTACGAAGATCTAAGGACTTTTGATGAAACTGTCATCCAACATAAGATACCTTTGAAACATAATGTAATACCTTTCAAGAAGAAATTAAGGCAGATTAATCCTCTCTTGTTACCAATTATGGAGAAAGAAGTCAAGAAACTTTTAGATGCTAAAATCATTATACCCTTGAGGTACTCTAACTGGATAGAAAATCTGGTGCTCTTGAGGTAGAAGAATGGTGAAATCAGACTTTGTGTCGATTTCAGAAATTTGAACAGATGTTCCTAGAAAGACAACTATCCATTGCCCAAAATGGAACATATATTGCAAAGGGTGGTAGGATCTAGCAGGTTGTCTATGATTGATGGTTTCTCTGGATACAATCAAGTAGTTGTTCATCCAGACGAGATGGAGAAAACTGCATTCACAACACCAAGGGGTACTTTTATGTATGCATGGATGCATTTTGGTTTGATGAATGTTGGGGCCACTTTTCAATGAGCCATGGATATTGCCTTTATGGGAGAGAAGGATAAGTTTGTGATCATATATTTGGATGAAATTATTGTACTCTCTAGATCTTGTGAGGAGCATCTACGTCATTTGAGACAGGTATTTCTTAAGTGTAGAAGGTATGGTCTTTCTTTAAATCCAAAAAATCTCATTTTGCTTTATAACAAGGGAAATTGCTAGGGAATATTGTTTGTGCTAATGAAGTTAAAATTGATCCTGCTACAGTGATAGCTATTCAAAAGTTTTCAATCCCTAGAACTAAGAAGGAAATCCAGTCTTTCCTTGGGAAGATAAACTTTCTCAAAAGGTTTATTCCCAACTTTGTTGAATTCTTCAAACACGTAACTGGCATGTTGAAGAAAGGTAGTGAGATCAAATGGAGAACTGAAGTAGAAGATTTTTTCCAGTATATTAAGCAGGCTATTTCAGATGCTCATGTTTTGATTAGCCTAGATTTTGAAAAAGAATTCCTGATTTTTTCTTTCGCATCTCAAGATACTTAAGCAGCTGCTCTTTTGCAAAACAATTCAGAGGGTTTTGAACAACCCATTGCATTCTTCAGTAGGGGACTTTGAGATGCTGAGGTAAAGTACGATATTATGGAAAAGCAGGCTTTTGCTTTGGTTAAAGCATTGAAGTCTTTCAGAGTTTATGTGCTACATCCCAAAGTCATTGCATATGTACCATCTAGTGCTATTAAAGACATCTTGACTCAGCCAGACAATGATGGAAAGAGAAGTAAATGGATAGCTAATATATTGGAATATGATATGAAGATGAAGCCTACCAAGTTAGTCAAAGGGTAGGGGTTAGCTAAGTTGCTAGTTGATTCAAATTGCAGAGCTCTCGGAGTTGATTACATCTGTAATAATTCAAGAAATTTACAACCTCGTACCAACAATTCTCAAGCCAATCAAAAGATTGTTGGATCAGAATGGTACAAAGATATCCTTTATTTTCTGCAGAATTTCAAAGCTCCACCAAGAATGGATAAGTCCAAAGTAAGAAACTTGAAACTCAAAATTGTTAAGTATTGTGTAAATAATCAAACTATGTTTTGGAGAGATACTTCTATATTTTTACTAAGGTGTCTTGATGAAGAAGAAGCATAGAGAGTCATGTCATAATTTAATGAAGGAGTATGTGGGGGACGTCACTTCTGGAAGTCCATTGCATATAAAATTCCCAGGACTGGGTATTATTGGCCTAGTCTATTTTCTGATGTTTTTGCAAAGGTTAGAGCATGTGAGAAATGCCAAAGGTTTACTGGAAAACAGAATCTTAAGTCCTTACCTCTCAAACCTGTAAAAATTTATGCACCTTTCCAACATTGGGCTTTGGATTTCATAGGTGAGATTCACCATCCATCCAGTGGCCAACACAGATGGATTCTGACAGCTACAGATTACTTCATGAAGTGGATTGAAGTTGTACCTACTAGGAGGGCAACTGAAAAGGTAATTATAATCTTTCTTGAAGAGAATAATTTGTCAGATTTGGTTGTCCATAAGTGATCATTATTGATAACATTGCAGCTTTCAAATTCACTAACATGGTAAAATTATGTGAGGACTATGGAATTAAGCTTAGGCATTCTACTTCTTATTACCCATAGGGTAATGGCCTAGTTGAATCATCCAATAAAAGCATGGTTAAGATCATTAAGAAGCTTGTGGAAGATAATAAGAGAGCTTGGGATTCCAAATTGAAATATGCCTTCTGGGATGACCATGTTAGCACAAAGAGAGAAATTGGAACCTCGCCATTTCAATTAGTGTATGGAATGGAAGCAGTCTTTCCTATTCAACTTGATTTTCCAGTTATAAAATTGTTGCAACAAATTGAATCTGAACCTAATGATTCTATTAGAAGGATATCCCATATTCTAGAATTGCAGCAAGCAAGAGAGAAACTTCTGGAGAAGGCACATCAACATCAATAGACAATTAAAGACAGTTTTGACAGAAAAGCAAAAACAATGTAGTTGGTACCTAGTGAATTAGTTCTAAAATGGGATGCTCACAGAGAAGATCATCATGGGAAATCTGATAGCTTGTGGTCATGTCCATTCAGGGTGGAGAAGGTTTTAGACAACAACACTTTTCTATTGCAGAATTTTGAAGGTGAAGAGGTTTTTGGTGGCCCAGTAAATGGGCGTTTTCTAAGGAAATTATTTTACTAATTTTGTTGGTGGCTCAAATCTCATTGTACATACTAGTGTGGTGTGGTAATTAGGCAATAAAGACTCCATAGTCCAATGGAGCAAAGTTTCTTTTATTCTTTCAGTTTTCAGAAATGGTTTTTATTTGTTTTACAGTCTGATACATTTTTGAATAAAGTTTGTCCAAAGCTCAGGAGTTGGAACAACACAGTTTGCAAATAAGCATGGTATGAAGATCAAAGGATTAGAAGGCACAAGTCTACTCAAAGTTCTTAGATTTTCATAGGGAAAATTCCATCCCCATGGAGCCATTGTTAACACCTACTTTATTCTACATTGTTTTATTCCTCATTCATCCCTACTTGTCTTTTCAAATTTAGTTTAAGTTATAAATCTTTAGCATTATGTTGTTAAAGGTTTAATAACTTATCTTAAAGGGATTAGAACAATGCTAGATCGAATGAATGAGATGGACTTAATTTTATGAGAGGGGGACAAAATAAATTACACACATGTTTAACTGATTGATTGATGACATCACTTGGCTTCAAATCTTTTCATTTGAGCCATAAGTCATGTCAACATCTATACTTCATGATTATTTAACTTAGTAGGCTGCAAATTCAAAGTCTAATCCTCCCAAGAAAGCAAAAGGATAAATCTGATTGAGCGCTACAGGAACTTCCACATGTCCCTGGTCGTGATTATTTCGAGTACATTTGAGAGTCATGGAGGTTGTGGATTGTACTACATAGTTCATATGTATGCAAAACAATTATAAAGTACCAGTTGTCAGCCATAGAATGCAAATATGGGTGGTATTTTCTACACATCAGTTGTCCAGAGGGTTACACGGATGAGGTTTTTCAAACAACATATTTTCAAAACTGGTGCATTGTTCGTTACCTACAGCAGCTGGTTGATTTGAATTGGCACCCACAGAGCAGACAGATCCCCTATTATTCTCATCACACAACAGACGATCCCTTCTTTGTAACCAAGAGTCTAGTCTTTTGGTCATGGGTGAGAAGATGGGTAAAGGTGGACATGTGAATAGGAAAGAACCCGAAGGACCTGAGATCATGGAGGCTTATGAAGATAGTTGCCATATTTTTGATCAGGCAGGTTGGTATCTTTTCTGTACTAGGCTAGATGGTCATCATTACGCTACATCCATGGTGTTTTTTGAGAGATTAAATGGACAATGGGCCTGAATTGCAAACTTGGTCATGCAGGTTATAGAGGATTCCATAACAGCTGCTTGCAACCTCCTGACTGATGGCGAAAAGTGGTTTAAAAACAAATTGATTACAGGAGTAGATGTAAATTAGTTTCTGAAACCTGAACACAAAGACCCTAATTGGGTCAATGGAATTCCTAGAGAGTGGATTGATGATGAATGGATGGAATCCTTACTAGTGCTTAAAAGATTCATCACCTGTGAGGGGCGTTATTCTGTGGTATTTCTATTTCATCTTCGATTTATGCTTCATATGGCAGGAATTAAGAGGATGAATCTCCCCTATTATTTCTTGAGGGATCTCAACAAGATGGCCATGAAGATCCAAGCAAATCCCAAAACCCCTCCTCATGGAATATATCATCAAGGCTTGATCAAAGTACTTGTCAAAGCCGAGTTGGGGAAATTGCAGAAGACTTGTGATAAATTTTTGATCCAGTCTGGTTTTGAGAAGAAAGTGCATCCTTATGTTGCAAAATCACATGATAAGGGTGCTAAGCCTAAACAAGAACATCATCTAGCACTAGTCAATCAGCGAATGCAAAGAAGAGAAAGAGAGCAGCCTAATTTAAAATTTCAGATGAATCGGTGAATCTCTCCCAACTAACCAACAAGCAAATGCAGGGTCTTCTCATATCCTAGGTGGAGGTAAGCACCCTTTTCCTTTTGCACTGAAGACTTACTCTATAAGGACTCAAAGACAGGTAAAACCTACGGTATTGGGAGAGCATAAAAAACTTGAGACAACAAAGGAATTGTTAGAGCCTATACATCCTAAAGACAATTCCCCAAAGGTCATTCCTCCCAGCTCAAGCTCCTCTGAAGAAAATGTCTCTCAATATAAAATTGTAATGCGAAAGAGGGCATCGAGCCTCAAAACAAGTTCAGGATGAAGTCTAAAGCAGTGTATAAACCTGATATCACAGAGAAGGTCATCATCATCGATGAAGATCCTGTTAAACTTATGAGGAAGCCATCTACAAGCAATAAAATCTCTGTCACTAAGCTTGAGAAGAATAAATTCAAGAAGGGTGGTATGATCATAAATAAAAAGACTATAACTGGAAAAAACAGAGTTTCTAGCAGAAAACAGGGTAAGAAGAATATACAAAGCCCAAACCCCAAGATCGTATCTAAAGGGAATGAACCTAGGAGAATGCAACCCTGATCTCAATCTAAACAGACTAGGAAAGATAGTTCAGAATTATTGGCAGAAGCAGCTTCTTCAATCCTTCATAGAAATCTATCAATTTGAAAATACCACCTCCAGGGTAAATCCGGATTTTTAGATTAAAAATGATGGATGATGGAAAAATATTTGTGTTCCCTGTGTCTAAGGTATCATGCCCCTTTTATTCCATGACTAGCTACAACCCAAGCAAAAGAAGGAGTCGAAAACATGTAGAAATGGTTTTTTGGTAGGTCGCTACAGGAAGTTCCCACAATTACACACAGAAAAACAAGTTCGCTACAAGAACACCTGCAGCAGCCAATTTTGTTGTTAAACTCGTCCAGTTTCATATTTTTGTAACAGAGGAGGGTTATACCTATGCTATCATCTTATGGATCATGTTATGAAGCTATACATCTTTTGTGGATCTAAAAGCTATATTGGGATACAAAGATAAGTGCAGATTGGGCATCGGGATCGAGTTGTCAAAGGATGGATTCGTATGGATATTTGAAGATTAGGTATATCTGAGAAGGATTAAGAGGACGATGTAGTGCTATCATATGAATGAAGAACAAGTCAAGCAAAGAGTATTTTATGCAAGGTTGTGTTACCTTGATCCTAGGAGGTTCTTTTGTAAAACTAATATTATTTTGTATATCGGTGGTCAAAGGCTGAAATTCATTTTGAGTTTTTGTAGGGATTGAATTTGAGTTGTCCCTGATAGTCAGGATCGACCATAAGTTAACTAATTCAAAACACTATATATCAAATGATGTAGAAGAAGAAAGTGTTGAATCCCTATTTTGGCTTGATAGTGTATTGTTAAAAAAAATTGTTTCGATCTATCTTGCATGTGTAAAGACTTCAGTTGCTAATGAAATTAGTGGTTAGTATGTTATCTTTCTTTGTTTATCATCTTCATATTTTCCTTTGAACACTTAGTTGATGTTATATGAGCTTATGACAAATGTTTTTTTGCTGAGAAGGTTGCTTTAACAAGTTTTAGTAATCTCTGCCACGGTTGTGTTTTCTCCTTAAATCTTATTTAGAATGAATTCTAGATAAAGTTTTTTCCTTTGTTGCATAAAGACATTAAAGACAAGATTTGTTACTGATGTATTTATCAGTCTTTGTTTTTCCCTTTTCTCTCAATCACATCACTTTATCTTAAATTTCTAGCCATCATTTTTGTTTAACTGACTTGTTGCACTTAGGTGAGTGATCTTAACAAGATCTGATCATTATTCCCTTTTCAAATCAAGCAAGGATTTATCCATCCTAAAACCCCATTGAACATTTTGAAACAAGGTGTGTTAGGCTTAACTCAAATAGCAGTCTTGAGTTGACTTCTAGCGCTAACACCTGAGACACTGAGAGAGGGGGATAATCAGGATGTTATCGCCCTGAATTCCCTTATAGAGGGGGGTTGAAGTCTGGAAAGTGGTGAAAAAGACACAAACCTCACCCAGATCTGAGAAAGGGTTAGGTTCTTGACTCAATAAGCTTTCCAATGATGATGAGAGAAGGGGAGAATTCATATAAGATGCATACATTCCAAAAATATCAAGAAACAAACAAAAATTCAAAGGGCTAGAAAACACTAACGAAATATTAAATGAGTGTTCCTCAGTGGAATCACCAGTTTATGTTGTGGAAAAGTTTCCCCTGTGGATAGATGAAACCCCCCTTGGATTAAGACTCCTTTGATCCAGGATAGAAGGTCACAAATGGTTCTCTACTCCCCCCTTAAATCAATTGTAGATGTTTTTTATAGCACAAGTTGTAGGTTGGGCAAAGCCTCAAACAACCACAAAACAAGTTCTACAACTTGGGAATCCTACACCCAATGTCACCTCGATGTAGGTCTCGCACTTCAAGGGTGACTAGGTCACTCTTTGGAGGTGATCTCGATGACCCTAGGGGGATTGAGATGGAGATGGACTTAAATGGAAGTGAATCCCCTAGAGGTCAAGTCTAAGTTGAGTGAAGAGTCGGAACAAATGCCTTGCAAGTCAATTGATTGTTGCCCCAAAGGTATATTACTTCTCTGGATGATTGTACCTGCCCGAGACATAAGAAAATCCAACTTGCAATGATATATGTTAGTATGGATCAACAAGTTAAGCTTGTTGTCCCTAATTTGCAGCAATATATGACAATTTATATCAGCAAGTAAGACGTCCAAATCAGCATGTAAATCATAAGATCAATCAACAATATTATCAATGAGTGTGGCAATCAAGTATGGCTGAAAAATGGCACTTTAAGGTTGAATAAAGCAAGTTGTTATAATATGTATTTTCTGCAGAAAATTGCAGCCTTATGGCTGTATAATTCAATGGCATGCAACAACAAAATCAACCATGAAAAAGTGCCAAGAACTAGCCCAAAAGGTCTGCCCTAGTTAGTAGACTAGGTAAGTGAAGTTAGAGAGCTAGTCTAGGGTTAGTTTAGGAGTTAAGAGAGTGTTAGTAGCTAGGGTTATGGAACCCTAATGGCTTTAGGTTAAAGTTTGTAACAACAATTAAAGTAGTGGGAGACAGGGAATGGCCTAGTAGGGGAAGACTCCTCTCAATGAGGTAAACCAACTTCACGCGAGAAAACTTTCAAAAGATCAAAATTTGTGTTTCCCAAGGCAATGATTTTATATCTCCAATGCAAAAAATATATGACTAGTGCCTTTACTACTAGGTTAATGGATTCAAATAAAGAAATATCTAGAGAAGCTACCTCCTTGGGGGTTTAAGCCCTTTTACTTCCCAAGGAAATTTTCTCTAGCTAGGGTTTAAGCTAAGAGGGTGTATGCCCTAATACTTCTCTTAGAAAACGCTTGTTTAACCAATAAGATGAAGCATAAAATGATGAACACTATGGTGGGGTTGTATGCCCTTATACTTCCCACCTAACTCCTAGCACAACAATCCTTGACTTGAAAAAGAATGATAGCATAAGAGTAAAAGACCATAACAAAATCAAGAAAGATGCCAAGATAATCCACCATAAAAGCTAGAAAAACATCATCCAAGGCTAGCACCTCACTCCTCCATCAACCATTCTTTAAGATAGCCATAAAAAAGTGCACAAGAGCCAAATAGATCTAAGTGTAGCGAAAATTTCAGACCAATATTTCTCACAATGAGGGAGAGTTATGTTAAAATGAGATCTTATGTTCTCTTATTTATAAAAAATGTCACCAAGGTGACTTGTCCATAATTTAATGGGTAAGCCACAAGACTAGGGGTCAACAACCCTAATATGTTCCCCTTTAACAAAGTAATATTAAAAAATTCATCTAAAGTTTCTCTTTTGCACAAATAAACCCTAATTTTACATGGACGTCTCCCCTTTAGGGGACGTTTTGCCACTTTGAAGAAGTCGTTGGTGTTGGAGAAGCATGGGTAGGTCTCCAAAGGCCACATGTCAAGCATCTAGACGATCTCATCATGGTGAATACCCTCTTCTCCTCAAAACATCCATGTGTCAATCAGTGGCACCTCACAACCAATCCCTAACCCCCTAGGTGATGTCATGCCTCTAGAAATGACATTTTGCCTCTCCTAGGAAAAACGTTTGGCATGTGGGGGCTAGGCTATGTCGTCCAAGTCATCATCAAGGCCTTCCAAGTCTGATCTATCTCATCTGGCATGCGGACCCTTATCATCCAACCTGTGGGATTGTATCCCCATGGAATCCCAAGCTAGGCTTGTTCTCCCAAAATTGTCCACCAACTAGGTCCTGCAAAGACAAATGAGCACGCCCTCCAAGGATCTCAAGTCATAACATCATGATAAGTGAATCCGATCAATAAATGAGCCATCTAAGCATGTGCATCAAACTTCACTATATCAAACAATTAATTTCTCAAAGACACTATGCGACTTGTCAAGCTTGAATATGGGAGACTTGACAAGGTGTCCTATTGGGTAGATCTTGCCCTAGGTCAAGGAGAGTTTCCAAGAGATCCCTCTCTAAGCCATGTAAAGTGGATGAAGTGGTTAGAGTCAAGACTCAATGGGAACAGGACTCGTGACATACAAGGGGTCGTAGTGTCTCATTCATCAGTGCCTTTGTAGAGGGTGTGTGGTACCTTTTGTTAGCACTTTGTATATTTGTTCGGCTGATAAAACAAACGACAGAGGTAACTATTTCAACCAACTTTAGAGCTAGGTACTAGCATGTTCATCTCAAAGAGGGCTCTCTTGTGTCACTTTATATTTCTTTGGCAATCAGTGGCTAGATTTAGTTTGTTTTGGGGGGTTTTTATAAAGTTGTTGGCAAGGAAGGGGAGGGTCACTCAGGGCTATGGAGTCGAAATTCTGAAAGTGAATGAAAACAATGACTGGCCGGTAGAACTCTCCAGAGGATAAAGGCTAAATGAGGCGATGAATCTGAGTTATAAATTGTATTTAAGCAGGGTGTAAGAGGAAGGAGAAAACAAATAACTGCATCAGAGCATTACTGAAATGAATTTTGAATTAGTTAGGAAGAAAATTACACAATTTAAATTGCTTAAGCCGAGAGCATCATAAGATGAATTATGAGCTTTTAAATATCCAATTTAAACAGAAGAAAATGCAAATGGAATTGAAGAACACAGGAAATACATACAAATAGAGGAGACAAAACTCATATCACCACCATTAGAATCTTTTCATAGAGACTTCAAAAGCTTCTACATATGTATTCAATTCAGCTCCGGAAATTTACAATTGAGTTTAGAAAACAACTAAGAGGTGCCCTTACACTTCTGGAAACATTAATACATTTGGAACTTCTATCATTTATACAATTCAAGTTCCTTTCAATTAGAAACTGATTACAATAGTTGAATTGAAACGTTTCATCTTCTAAAACCGACTATAATAATTTCAAATAACAGTCTGGGTATGTGAACCGATTTACAATGATTAATCAAAACGCTTCGTAAACTAATGGTTGATTTCTCTGACTGCTCGAATTTAGTCTTCGCCATCTGTCTCGTTTTTGTCCCTTGTTGGACTCGCAAATTTTGTGACACACTTGGAGGCTATTTCCTGGTTCTTGAAAAACTACATTTTGTCTTGCCTAGCTGCACTATCTCTTTCCATTGCACGTCAGAAGGGATCTCGTAGTCCATCATTTATTTGATCGGAATATCCAAGTCAATGCAAGAGGTATAAGTCATGGTTGGCAGTCCAATATTCACTGTCTTGAACTAACTCAGGATCTCAAAATCCGTCATCAAACACTCCACCAGGTTTGTCCCCTTCAAGTTTTCCTCCAGGCTTTCAAACTTGGAGTGATCCATTCTGCATTGGGCGAGGTGAGAGTTGTACTCCTCCTGATCATACAGTTTCTTAAGCCCTAAATAGTGGCTCATTACCCATTAATTTGGGCATATTATATCAGTAATGTTATTTTATTTATGTCG